>PVHX01008190.1:0-85213 GCA_004024805.1 Geosciurus inauris | reverse complement strand
CCTCCACCACTTCCAGCTTTGGTCCCTGACAGCCTAGCGCAGAGTGGACTGTCTAGGCCGCCATCTTGGAACCGCCCCCCTCAATTTTTCAATTTTCATGTTTTAAAATCAGGCAAAATTGAGGCAGGAGAATTAGAAGTTCAAAATTAGCCTCAGCAACTTACAGAGGCCCTAAGTAACTCAGGGAAACCCTATCTTAAAATAAAATGTAAAAAGGGATGGAGATTTGGCTTAGTGACCAAGTAAGTGCCCAAGGATTCAATCCCATTACCAAAAATAAATGAATAAATAAATAAAATAACTAAATGAAATAAGGCAAAATTAAATATTTTTAAAATACATATAGTTACATACATTTAATACTATCATTTTTTCTTTTTTTCTTTTTGGTACTGGAGATTGAACTCAGGGGTACTTAACCACTGAGCAACTTCCCCAGGCCTATTTTGTGTTTTATTTACAGACAGAGTCTCACTGAGTTGCTTAGCGCCTCACCGTTGCTGAGGCTGGCTTTGAACTCGTGATTCTCCTGTCTCAGCCTCCCTAAGTGCTGGGATTACATGCATGCACCACCGTGCCCTGCTATCAGAGCTTTTTTTTTTTTAATCTTAAAATTTTCTCACTTATCATTCTTTACAACTTGGGAAATATTTCATACTACCAGTTTTTCCATTAGGTGTTGCTTTAATATTTATAAAATTCCCTTTCTGTTATTTTTAGATAAGTTCTATGCTCTTCTCATAGGCTACCTCAACCCCTCTATTACTTTCAAATTTTACCTTAGCATGTGAAGTTATTTTTTGAAAAATCGAGTCTTCTTGCATTAGTTGTCTTTTCGTCTAAACTACCAGTGGCTTTAGTAAATGTATATACCACCTCTAATCTTTATTTAGCCTTTTGTGGGTTTTACACCTTCACCCTGAATTCCAGAGGGCCTAACCTAAGGCTTTAAATTCATTTCTTCAGCATTCTTTGCCAGTGAACACCCTCTTTAATAAAGAAAGGCTTTATGGGACATCTATTATTTCCTAAACACTGAGGAAGACCAATAAATTTATTAACCATTTCCTGCCATCACAGGGTTCTATTTTCTTAAAAAGACATAAGTGCAAAACAAAGAAAAACTATTCAAAATATTAAATATATTTAAATGGAACTAACTGGAAGATAGTAAAAACTGTTGTCTAACTTCAAACATAACCTTTCATAAAAAAATAACCTTTCATGATTGATTTATTAAAAAGTAAACATAGCCAGGTGTGATAGCATATGCCTGTTAATTCCAGCAGCTTGGGAGGCTGAGGCAGGAGGATTGAAAGATAGCCGGCCTCAGCAACTTAGCAAGGCCTTAAGTAATTCAGTAAGACTCTGTCTCTAAATAAAATACAAAAAAGGGCTGGGGATGTAACTTAGTGGTTAAGCGTCCCTCGATTTACACCCCAGTACCAAAAAAAAAAGGTAAACATATTCTCATATGACACACATATTTAATTTAAATAGTCTTTTGAAATTGCTAAATTTCATTTCCAATATATTTGTATGAATTATATACATTCATATTTCAAGCAGTAGGATCCGGAAAATTCCAAAGCCATTAAAAATTAAATGATCTACTACATGTTTGGGGAGATAATGCAAGAAGCTTAGAAAAGTTTTTCTGGAAATTTAAATGGATATGCCTTTTTTATATCCTTTTTTAATATTCTTTCTGCTATAGTTGTTCAGCTTTGCTTTTTAATGTTAACTGCTACCTATTATTCTCTCTGAAAAAACTTCACTGAACGAAGAGAATGAGGCCAACCTTGGATATGGACTGCATTTTAGAAGATGTTTGCTAAGTGCACTTGAATCAAAGACTCTGTCATTAACACGCGTACCTAAAATTCAAAGTCATATCTTTTGTACCAGCTAACATACTGCACTGAAGAAGTTTTTCATTTATACATTCCTAAAGAAGTTAGATGGATTATTAGGCTACGAATAGGTAGTGATAGCTTGGAGCAGGTTATGACAAATATCCCTTAAATGAAGCATATGATCTAAAAGATAGTTTTGTTTTATCATTTTTTGAAATAGTACATATTATACACTGGTTCCTATTAAGTTTTAAGTTATTTTTCTCACTGTTACACAGTAGTAATAATATATTTGTACATTTTTAAATTTCAGAAATCATCTTCAAATTAAATATCTCCAATATTCCTCACAACAAACTTAAGAAATATATAACCACTGATTGAACAATAGAGATGACAAGATTTTGAGAGGAAAATGATAGAGACCACATTAGTGCAGAGGCAGAGGCTGGGGCTTTCTGGTAGCTAAGTGTGGCCATGTGGTGGCGGTTTACCTGTAGTCACAGGTAAAGGAACTGTCTCTCTGGCTTAAGAGAATGTTTCCTAGCCTGGTCATGCCCTTTTCCCCAATCTAAGGACAAAAACTGACCCAGATTCGACTGTGAAGAAACAGAGGAGAAGATGACAAGTAACAAATAAGGCAGAAACTGCTATTCATTGATACCCAGAGTATGGACATGATAGAAATGATTTCTTACCCTTTGAAGGTATCTATCTGTCTGTCCTATCTCTCTTCTTATCTGTCTATCTATCTATCCATCCATCCATACATGTATTCTCTACCATTCCCATTCTTGGTTTATTTTCCTTCTCAATTCTGTCACCTACTCCCCATCATGCTTCATTACTTGTTTGCTACAATAGCATTCCCTTTGCTCACAAATCCTTGACAGAATTCACCAGGAATATGGCTGCCATAGTAAATCTTACTCAAATGTTGCTTATATAAAATTGTTTCCCTTGCTCAGTAGTCTACTCTTGACTCATATATACTCTGGAAAAAAATTGAAATTGCTTCTAATCTGAAGGGCCAGCTTTTCTATGCTTTACTGTAACTTTCCCTTAGCCACTCAGTTCAAAATCTCATCTCTTCTATCAAATCATGCCCACCTTCATCAGTCCCAAATTAAATTGGTTTCTTAAGATTTCACACATTGTATTGTCATTTGCATGTATTTGACGACACTACTTTTGTCTTTCCACCTGTATTAAGATACTGCCTAAATGAAAGAAATATTATTTAGATTTCTTTAGATCTCCTTCTGTGTCTCACAGAGTGAGCAATCACTTGGTGAAAGTTTGATGCCTACTGAAATGAACTGAGTCAATTCTACATGCTTTCTTTGTGAAAAAGCAAGGAAAATCCTGAGCACATTTTTCTATAAAGAAAAACACCTCAGCATTAAAATGCCTTAAGTATTCAAAGAGGGCCTTAAAATCAGAATAATATTCCTTTCTATTTTCTTCTATTCTAACTCGAAGAAAATATAGCACCATTTTGTTCATATGAACAAAACTTCACAGTACCAATTTACCACAGGTAGTATATATGCACAAATATACATAAAAGAAATAAGCATGACAATTAATAAGCTGTGTTTAGAAATCTTACTGATTAAGACCCATCAAATATTTTAATCATAATGCATTTTCTTCTTGGAAATATGACTGTTGGATCAAGCTAATTCTCAATTCAAGAAAATATCATTTCAAAAGGGAATGATATTATGTGAAAAAGTAAATAAAACCAAAATAAACCAAATTTTGCTGGACACTAGGACTGGGGATTATTGTTTCAAGTGATTGAATGCAAAAAAGCCAATATTTGATGCATAGACAAGTATATGAACTTTGAAGATAGGCCAAACTAGGTTTAAATACTTGCTTAATAATTTATTGCTTTGTGATTTTAAGAGAATTATTTAATTTCTGTAAACTCAGATTTCATCTTGTCATCTGGAAAATGAGATAATAATTCCTTTCTCAAGACTGTAATGCAAGCTTGGTATAACATTATGTGTTAATATTTTAGCATTATAGATGCATATTGATTGCTAATTTCTCATTCCTTCTTAGGGACACTAAGGAAAGTTCACTTTCCTTCGTTATTCAAGATTTCCTATCCTTTGGCTGCTTATGGATGCTGTTCTAAGGAAAGTGTCAAATACAGTCATTGTGACATTATAAATGCTCAAAAACTAGTTTTTCCACTGCTGAATATAAATTAAATTATAAATTACTATTGAAAACTTTAATTTTTTTTTCAAATTCAAGATATAATTCTGGGAGAAGGTAAAAAAGATTCATGAGTATAATATAAAAATTCAATTCTTTGATGCAGTTTCTACCACTAATGGCAACAGAGGTTAATATTCTTAATTTGTTGTTCTTGTAGGTGGATAAAATAGCTTTATTTATTTTTAAATCTTTTTATAGTTTTATTTATTTATTTTTATGTGGTGCTGAGGATTGAACCTAGTCCCTCACACATGCCAGGCAAACACTCTACCACTGAGCTAGAATCTCAGCCCTTAAAACTTTTATTAACCATTTACAATTTGACGGTTTGCTGCATTCCATATACTTGGTTAAAGATCACAGACTCTGGAGACAAATGGAAAGGAGAATCCCAACTCAGTCATTTATCGACTGGATGAGCTTGAACAATTCATGTAATATTGTGCCTTTGTTTCCTAATCTGTAAAACCTGATAATAAAATCCTTATCTCAAAGAGTTGTTGTGAGGATTAGATAAACTATTTCTTGTTAATAACGTATTTAGAATATAGTATATATTATTTATCAATACTTATTTTCTATAATTAAATGCTACCATGAATTAATAAATATTCACAATATACCTTTGAAGCAAATGTTCCCACTATCATTTTTTATGGTGAGGCATTTGAAGCTCAGGAGCTTTAATAGCTTTTCTCAACCCAGACAATTAGCAAAGGAGATGTCAGAATCTGGTTTTTCAATCACCTAAATTCCTCCATATTTATTATAATAAAACCTGATCTATGTTCTTATCTATTATATATTTCATTCCTTAACATCCCTCTATATTCAACTATACAAAGTTATGTTTTATTGTACATATATCTCAAACACTCTATTAGCTAAGGTTATCTTTACCAATACTCTTAACTCAGACTCATACCACATGCTAAGTTTAGATAAGCATACCCGAAGGTGTATGTGTTAAAGGTTATTTGCCAGACTGTGCTGCTATTGAGAGGTGGTAGAACCTTTAAGAGGTGGTGCTTAATAGGAGGATGTTAGGTCACCAAGGTTGTGTTGTAAAGGGGATATTGAGGAACCCATCACTTCCTCTCTCTCTTTGCTTCCTAGCCACTATGAGATGAGCAGCTTCCTCAACCATGCACTCCCCTCCATGATATGCTATCTTACCCCAGACTCCAAAGGCCAGTGAACCAAAGGCTGAAGTCTCCAAATCTGTGAACTGAAATAAAAATTTCCTCTTTATGTTGATTTATCTTAGGCATTCGCTAAAACAATGGAAAGCTGATTGACACACCAGATTGGTATCTACCACTATATATAAGAAAAAAAATGTAGTAAAATTTGAATATAGAGCCTAATGGCAATGCTGTCCTCATAAGAATTAGCTTCAATATACACTTTTCTCTGAAAATCAATAGTATTCACAAAAATAGAGAATAGTACAATGGACTTGCATGGGTAATTATCAACATATAGCCAATATTGTTTCACCCATACTCTCCAGGTTTTTCAAATTATTTTTGAGGTAAATTTCAGATAGCATAGAATTTCATCCATAATCATTTCAGTATGAAATAGTGGCACTTTGACAAAACTTAACTGCAATTCCAATACCAGGCATAAAACAATAAAAGCTGCATTGTTTTAAGCAGATAACAAGCCAGTATACACATTTCCCTGAAGTCTTACATTGTTTTAAAATGTCTGTTTTATGCCACATACAGAAAAAGTACACTTTTAGAGATTTTTTTAGTTTCATTTAATCTACTTATTTTTCCCTTTCATTTCTCGGGTAAGAAAGTAGAAATTTTTGTTTTATAAAATGTCCTATATTCTGAATTTTTTAATTTTATTATATTTTACTTTTTTTATTTTATTTTTGCGGCAACTCCAGAATCTGTTTTCTGAGCATTGTATAGTTGGCAAACTTTGCCATTCACCCTAGATGCTTGATCATATTCAGTTTTGATTTTTTTTCATAATAAATATCACTTTAATAATGTAATGTTATAATGTTAATTGATAATTTCTCTAATGTCTCCCTGGGTAATTTTGAATTGAACTAAAATTACTTTTAGCAAGATACTTTTTATATCTTTAGCAAGATATTTTTTAGCTTTCTGTTCAGAGTAATTCAGGATTCTGCATTTTGGGTTGTTTTCATCAGTATGATACTTAGCGAAATTTTAATTTTCGATGTCACCTGTGCCTCCCTCATGATCCATATGTGAATTTTTCTCTGTATTTCACATACGTATTCCAGCAAGTACAGTATTAATCTCTCTTCTCTTGCAAAGTACTAGCGTTCTTTACTAAACTCACTACGTACTGCTTCCTGTAGTCCCAAGCTCTTTTTATTTGAAGACAAGTAAATACTAAATGGTTAAAAATTCAAGGAGATTAATACTCTTAAGAAATTTGGAGTATGGAATAAATACATTTGGGGGCTTATTTTTACTTCTCTATTCAGTAGACAAGCAAATATATTAAAACTGGAAGAAAATTATATCTAGTTCCTTTTCCTATATTTTCCCTTGAGAGTAAGAGTTACACTGAAGCTGGTGATAGCACTGGCATGCTCTCAAGTCCTGCTGCATGTATGAGAAGGCATATTTTCATGATTTCTCTGAGAAAGGGAGAAAGATGCACACTGCTCTCTTTCTAACACCCAAATCGTACACATGGAGTCACCTTATCTCAGGGAACTTTTACCATGACAGAACAAAGGGGACTAAAAATTTAACAGAAAACTAGGGGCTAAAATGTCCAGCAATTTAGAGCCTGACCTCAATGCCTTGAATTACAATTCAAAGAAAACAGAAAGCAGTTCAGAATGCAGGATGTGTGCTTAATGTATTCCATTCAGTTCACTGCCAGAAATGAATTGTTGCATTGTGTGTTAGTCAAAGCATCCAGGAGCGACTCAAGGATGGGCTGGAGCAGAGGGCATCACAGTAGTTCATTTAGGCATCAGAAAAACAACCCCAGCCATAACTTCAAGGCCAGGTAGCTGAATCACATTTTGTGAAACTCCAATGAAAATCTAAACTTTATTGTTGAGTATTTAGGATTATTTTAAGACTAGGACATTTCAAACAATAAAGCTTTAAGTAAAATAACAAATGCCTTGTTCCCAAAGGGAATACACGTAGCAGAGGTGAATGAAAACATTCAGATGCTTTTCTCTTTGGTAGAGGCACAAATTACTGAGGTTCTGAAATAACCAGAGGTATGGTTATTGAATTAGAATCCACTCATACATATAAATATAAGAAATTATAAAACATTTTATGTTATGTATTATAAATTATATACATAGAAATTATAAAACATTTTATATTATGTATTATAAATGATAAAAAATAAACAGATTAATATAGTAAATTGTAAAAATAGGTAACATTGGTGTCTGTATGCTAAATATCTGAAAACATTTTCTTTATATACACTACAAAATATCTCTAAAAACACCATTAATAAATGGGAAGCCATCTGAGTGATATTTATGCAAGATGGTCTCCATTGACTATGGTAGGGTAAAGTCCTTTGCTACTTTTGGTCATCACACTCAAGCCCTTAATAGTAATTGAATCTAAAGTGATTTTCTGTTGATGAAATATGAGACCTTAGATAAATTATAATTGTCTTCTGAATATATGTAAATGTAGAATAATATTTCAATGATTAATTTTATACATTTGCCAATTTTACATTTAGACTGAGTTCTATAACATTCAATGTTTCTAAATTTTACACTTTTATTAGAGATTGTTAGGTTAAAACCTAATTAGAAAAAAATGTTTTAAGCGAAAGATAATCACTCATGACCTGACTCTTCTATAAGATTGTGCTAGAAAAGCCCTAAGCAAACTTTCATAATCAATTTAATGATAAAATTTCCAGTAATCAATTTTATTTGTTCATTAATTGTTATATTCATTTTATATGTGGAATAATGGATAAAAATTCTACTATTGCTACTACTATTTTGCTGAATACAATGTAAAGTCACCTCAGTATCATAAAGGTGACTTTATATTGTCATATATGACAGACCAAAAACTATTATCATAGTGAATGGATAAAATCTGAAAGCATTTTTTTTTTTTAAATCAAGAACAAGACAAGTATGTCCACTCTCACCATTCCTGTAGGAGCACTCTCCATACCTTCAACCCCTCCCTTCCATCTTTCCCCTTTCTATGCTAATGGACTGTGCTCTTGACAGAGAGCACCCCTTTGTTTGTAACTTTGGACCTGATTGGTTCAGTAGTGTATATAAGCTTTTGTACTTTCTGGAATAAACGGTGTTTCTGCTTCTCACTCTGGTGTTTCTGCATCTCACTGGGGCAGAGCAGTTTTTTACCTACACCCCGGGGTCTGAGAACAGTGACTCCCACGGAACGCCACCTCCTGGGAGACCCCATATATCTTCCCCGGAGACCCCTCTTCGTCGCTCAGGACCCTAACCCGTCAAGCGGACCCATGCAGTGCACCCTTAAAGCAATACATTCCTATTCAATATTGTTATTGAAACTCTAGCAGAGTAATCAGGCAAGAGAAGGAAATTAAAGGCATAGCAATAGGAAAAGCAGTAGTTATTTGTTTGTTAATGACATGATACTATACTTAAAAGACCTCAAAACATCACCAGAAGACTGTATCTAAGTAGATTTATCTCTGTCCTCTGATAAATTCAGCAAAGTATCAGGATACAAGATCAACATACAAAAATCAATAGCTTTCCTATACTCTAATAATGATTCTGCTGAGAAAGAAATCAGGAAAACAATTCCATTCACAATAGACTCAAAAAAATAAAATACTTGGAATAAATCTAACCAAGGAAGTGAAATATCTATGCAGTCAATATTATCACTGAAGAAAAAAGTCAAAGGAGAACTTAGAAGATGAAAATACCTCCCATGTTCTTGAATTGGCAAAATTAACATTGTCAAAATGGCCATGTTACCAAAAGCAATATAAAGATTTATCATAATCCCCATCAAAATTCCAAAGTTATTCTTTACAAAAGTAGAAAAGCAATCCTAAAAATCACATGGAGAAATAAAAGAACCACAATAGTCAAAGCAATTCTGAGCAATAAAAGTGATGCTGGGCACATTGCAATAAATGATCTGAAATTATACTACAGAGCTCTAGTAACAAAGACAACATGGTATTGACATGAAAACCAATGGAATAGAAGACACAGAGATAAAACCACCTAGATACAATCATCTGATCCTTGACAAAGATGCTAGAAATTTAACTGGGAGTAAAGAGAGCCTTTTTATCAAATGGAGCTGGGAAAACTGGCTATCTACACATAGAAGAAGGAAATCAGATTCCTATCTTTCACCTTATACAAAAATCAACTCAAAGTGGGATCAAAGATCTAGAAGTTAACACTCTAATTGCTAGAGGAAAAAAAAAACAGTCAATTCTCCAACATATTAGTACAGGTACTGATTTCCTTAACAAGACTTCTAAAGTTCAAGAAATAAAACCAAAACTCAATAAGTGGGATGGCATCTAATTAAAAAGCTTCTTCATAGCAAAATAAACAAGTGTTTAGAGAATATAAAAATGGGGGAAAACCTTTGGCAACTCCTCCTTTGATGGGGGATTAATATCCATAATATGTAAAGGACTCAAAAATTTAACATCAGATAAACAAATAACCTAATAAATAAATAAGCAAATGAACTATATGGGCATTTATCAAAAAAAAAAAAGAAAAGAAAAACAGAAATAGCTAGAAAATATATGAACAAATTTTCAACATCCCTAGCAAACAGGGAAATGTAAATCTAAACTATACTGAGAGTTCATTTCACTCCAATTAGAATGTCAATTAAGAATATAAATAATAATAAATTCTGTTTAGGATATGTGGAAAAAGGTACACATATATTGTTGGTAGACTGTAAATAAATAGGACTAATTTGGAAAGCAGTATGGAGATTCTTCAAAAGCCTAGATATGGAACCAACATATAATCCAGCTATCCTACTCCTTGTGTATTTATACAAAAAACTAAAAGCAACATACTATAGTGATACATGCATACCAGTGTTTAGAGCAAGACAATTCACAATAACTGAGTTATGAAACCAGTTCAGGTGATCAACAGACATATGGATAAAGAAAACATGGTGTCTATACACAATGGAGTTTTAATTAGCCATAAAAAAGAATGAAATTATGTCATTTGCTGGTAAATGGATGGAACTAGAGAACATCATGCTGAGGGACTCAGGAAATCAAGCATCAAATGTTTTCTCTCATATATGGAAGCTAAAAAGAGAGGAAAAAAAGTGGGGAGGATCTCACAAAAATAATAAAGAGAACAATAGAATAAAGTATAGAGTGTAAAAAGTTCTTGAGAATATAATTGCATGAAACACCAAAGCAGGAATAAAAATGATTATTTTCAAATATTTGTTGATGAATTATAATAAATAAATTTTCTAAAATGGGAATTAAATAAGTTTAAATTAATTAATACATCTTAATCTCTGAAGGTCATATTTGTCTTCTTCAGTATAAAGTGTATTAAAGGAGAAAATTATTGAAAATTAGTGTAATTAGCTGTGATCCACAGTGTTTCTACAATTTTTGAAATTATCCCTCTAGTTACTTGAGGTTTATTAAATTGCAAGACATTTTCTTTTAGAGATAAGAAAGAAATATACTTTTTAAAAGAAGTGTTACCATTGTATTTTGTCAAAACTAAAAATTTCCAACTAAACTTACACAGGAAATATTCAAAAAAAGAAAGCATTTGAAATATTAAAACATCTCTAATACTGAGAGGAACATAATAGATGTCCCTCTACAGATTTCACTTTTTGTGTATGATGTGTTTTATAAAATTATTTTTCACCTTTTCTGCCAATAATTGACACTCGTGGGCTAAATTGTTAATCTTTCCAACACTAAATATTGTACTCATTGTATTAAGTAAATACTAAAAATGTCATTAAATTTTTTATTCAGATTCTGTACAGGAATCCCACTGGTAACTTTTCTTATTAATGGACTTTCATCTTCCACTTACATATCCAGGCATCCCTCTACAAAATGTAATAAAAATATTCCAAGAATCATTGGGGAAAATATTCTTTGATCATGGGTATCCTTATTGGAAGAAACTTACCTACATTATTAATTATCACAATGTAATTAAATCAAAACCATTTACACTTTTAATTTGAAATTGTATTGCTTCATAATTAACCCAAATGGAGGATAAGGTAATTAATTTTTCAGGAAACAATTTCAGTGCATAAAGTTAAATATCAATTAATATGTGTATTAAATTGCCAGTAGTGTTTTGAAAAATTAATTTGTTCTAAAACTTTCAGAGCAGCAGAAATTATATCAGTGTCGTCTCAATGTCAAGTAATTCACAAGTAAAACATAGAATGAATTTAATTAGAATAATCACTAAGAACATAATTATGTTTCTATTTAACATTTCTTATTTGAGTCTTCCATCCTAATTTTTAAGTTATAACCACAAACATCCTGGAATGTACTAATTTTTCTAAATATACAATGGTGATTTAAAATCTATTATTTAGGGGGATATGCAGGATGTACATCCCATTCTTTAGAAAAAATACAGAATCTGTGATGTCTGAGTAGTATCACCAGTTTATCTAGTGATATTAATAAAAACCCAGGATATTCTATCTCCTAAAGGAAAGATGGCTAACAAATTTACCTACATTCCCCCTAATATAAAATATGCTTTCTAAAGTCAATAGCAATTTAGACAAAACTAACAACTGCAATGTCTCCTCCTTATAGTTCCTATGGAAACTTATATTTGCATTAGCTATCTTGACAAACACGTTTTTCCCTATATTATAGGGTCCATTATTGACTTAAACATGGATTAAGAGTAGTGTTTTCTTTCCCTTTAGTCTAAAGTGGAATTGATTGCATTTGAAACTATCTTTTAGTTTCTATGTAGCTGATAAAGTTATTTTATGTGCTTTTAATGTAGCATGAGAAACGCAAAACAAAACAAAGCAGTTATTATAATACTTGGCCACTAGAATTGCTGAGAAATATTTATTATAATTTTTAATGTTTTAATACTTTTTAAAAATAACACTTTCTAGACTGGGAAAGGAAGACATAACTTTTACTTTTTAAAGATATATAGAGGAAAAAGTCATCATTGGAATATTAACAAAGAAAAATTCAATCCTCATTTATTGCTTGCTGTTTGACATTGCCAAGCAGTGCTATACTAAATGAATTAATCAAATTTTGAGGTGGAGTGGTTTACAGAGTCTAGAAAAAACTAGTGATTGCTCAATGCAGAGTTTCCAAAGTGATTTTGCCATTTCATAGACTCTTAAGAAAAAATGCTCTTTCACGGTCAGATTGTGGAGTTACATTAATTACTCGGAGCATAGAATTTGTTTTTTGAATATTAGTTAAGAGACCAAAACTTTCAAGAACCAAAACTTTCAAGAGCAAAGAAAATCAGGAAAGTTTAGGAGATTCTTAGAAAACAAGGGTCTGTGGACTGCTTTGATGTAGTAACTTGAGAAATAGAACAAGTGGTAGGGAACACATTTGAAATTGTGTGTGAATGGTACTTAGTAATCATAGAAGAAATTATACAATAGGAGGGTCCTGAGGTTGCCCTCAGCAGTGTGCTGTGCCCCCCACCAACATGTAAAAAAGAAGTCCCAGGCTTCCTGTGCCCCCAGCCAGTAGGAAGGCAGGTAAGCAAAGTGCACTGAATGGAAGGCCCCAGGGAGCTCTGTCTACCTAGGAGCAGGAATCCTAAGGAAACCTCAACTTGACTAAGAAAAACCTGGAAATAAAAAACAGAGAAAGAAAATAAAAGAAATAGTTTGATTTTTTTCCTACTCTGCTTTTCATTAGCAAAACATCCATGCTCATTAAAAAATAAGCAATAATTTGGGATTCTAGATGAACGATTACAGGAAAGAAGGGAGGAGGCTGCATAGCACAAGATATGAGGCACCATGGTTCAGCAACGCTGCCTTCTCTATACAGGAAGGGCTGCTCAAAGTCCTGGGAGACAGGAATGACTAAAGCAATATTATAAGACAACTATCCATATTTAATTGTAAACTCTTTCTTTCTCATTCATTTATGACTGAAGTTTTCTATTCTAAGTTCCATCCACAAATTTTAGTCTCACAGCCTTGCCTTTTAGTAATTTATAAAATGGGAAAGAATTAAAGCAGTGGCACTTAGCACAACACATTGCAAAAATAAAACACCATGCTTAGAGCGGAAAATCAGAATATCAGCTGAAATTCTAGTGGAGGTTAGAGCATGAGATATTCTAAAGTTAACCCAATTTAAAAACTGTTCACTGAGAAACAGGGATAGCTAGGGGCATGATTCAAATATATTTAAATCTCAAAACCTTTTAGCCGGTCCTGGTGGTGAAAGCCTGTAATCCCAGCAGTTAGGGAGGCTGAGACAGAATAGCCAGTTCAAAGCCAGTCTCAGCAAAGGCAAGGCGCTAAGCAACTCAGTGAGACTCTGTTTCTACATGAATAATGTATGATTTAGAGTGAACAGGTGGGTTACAGTGGATTATACTAAAACATAATTCTTCGTCACAGTATTTTTAACAAAGGCACATTTTGTAATTAAAAAATACAGATGACAACTAAAAATTACAGGAGACCATTAAAATTTTCAATGAATTTAAACCACTTACCTTCATACTACTGCAAAACAACTATTATTAACATTTTGGTGAACATAATGATATAATTTACTATTGATTTACATTCTGAATCCATATGGATTTTGAGATAATAAATATCTTAATATCTTCCTCATTCTGCTGGAGGTCTTTATATTCCTTTCAATCAGAATAACAAAGCAGGCCTTGATGAAGTAATTTTCTAGTCAAAATATGTTTCAAAGACTAGCAGCATCACCACCAACAGTTAAGTTATTGAAATGCAGGCTGTTAGACTCACCCCTGACCTAGTCAAGCAGTCTGGGTTCTAACAAAATATGCAAAAACAATTCTATGGCTTTGAGTGACCCATAAATATATATCTTAATCCCAGTTATAAGCTTTTGTCAACTGGACACTTGCTTCTCTCAATTTTGGACAAAGCACCTAGACCCAACATCTGACCACCTTCTAGAGCTCCTTATGCAAGAACAAAAGTGTTACCCTTGAACTCTTTCACCTATCTTTCCCATTCAATTTACTTCCAATTCTTTTTTTTCTATACAATTTTTAAATCTGTGCTAATTAGTTTTACATGAAAGCAGAATGCATATGGATTCATTGTACACAAATGGAGCACAACTTTTCATTTCTCTGGTTGTACATTATGTAGAGTCACACCACATGTGCAGTCAAACATGAAGCTAGGGCTATGATGTCCATCTCATTCCACCATCTTTCCTGTGCCCATTTTCCTTCCCCTCTTTGCCCAAAGTTCCTCCATTCTCAAGAGCAGTCTTTGAATTCATTTTCTTCTATCTTGTGTCTTAATTAAGGTACTAGCACAACCCTCTTATGTTCTCAAATATTGATCTTTGCCCATTATTGCCATCACTAAGCCTTTCTTACCACGATTCCTTTGCATGCATTTTCATACCCCAGCATAAAATTCTCCTCCTCTTGCTCCTTCAGTCATCTGCTCATTCATATACTCAGTAAATATTTTTTATCTACTGTGTGTCCATAAACCAGACATGAATTCAGGAAGGGAAATGAGCTGCAAAATCATTGGTGAAAGTCTCTGGGAAAAATAATGATGAAAATCATGAAGTTCATCTTCTAGTAGTGGGAAGGCAGATCAAGAATAAACAAGTATGCAATTTCAGAAGATGATGAGTGCTATGAAGAAAACTAAACGAAAACAAAAGAAAAGGAGATGAAAAAGAGTAGGAACTTCTTAGGCTGGAATGAAGTATGTGCTCACAATTTTATAGAGGATCATCAGGGAAGCACTAATTTGAGCAAAAATCTAAGGTGAGTAACACAGACAGTCATGGAGATCATTTTTGGACATATCAATGTTGGGGTTCATCCAAGAAGGAAACTATATTGTCTTAAAACAATGAGAACCATTCAGGGAAGCATGGCTAACCTTCAGAGTAAATTCAGAGAAGAGAGAAGAGGAATGTCTTCAGATGATGCTGACCTAGACAGTCCCTTAGCCTTTTTTCAATTCACTTTTTTCACGTGTAAAATAACTATACTATGAGCAAACTAATTATATACCTAACAATTTATTTTTAATATTAAATTATAAGATAGATGTGATTGATTTATAGGTGTCAATTTTGTATCCTGCTACTTTGATGAATTCATTTGTGAGTTCTAGAAGTCTACTGGTGGAGTTTTTGGGGTCTTCTAAATATAGGATCATGTCATCCGCAAATAGAGATAGTTTGAGCACTTCTTTATCTATTCTTTTGCCTTTATTTTTCTGCTTTTGCCTTATTGCTCTGGCTAGAGTTTCAAAGACTATGTTAAATAGAAATGATGAAAAAGGGCATTCCTGTCTTTTTTTAGTTTTTAGAGGGAATGCTTTCAGTTTTTTCTCCTTTTAGAATGATGTTGGCCTAGGTTTGTAATATATAGTTTTTACAACATTGAGGTATGTTCCTCCAATCCCTGGTTTTTATAGTGTTTTAAACATGAATGGATGCTGTATTTCGTCAAATGTTTTTTCTGCATCTATAGAGATAATCATGTGATTATTTTCTTTAAGACTATTTATGTGGTGGATTACATTTATTGATTTCCATATGTTGAACCAAATTTGCATCCCTGGGATGAACCCCACTTGATCATGGTACATTATCTTTTAAATGTGTTTTTGTATGCAATTTGCCAGTATTTCATTAAGAATTATGGCAGCTATGTTCATCAGGAATAGTAGTCTAAAGTTTTCTTTCCTTAATGTGTCTTTGTCTGGTTTTGGTATCAGGGTGATACTATCTTCATAAAGTGAGTTTGGAAGGGTTCCCTCCTTTTCTATTTTGTGGAATAATTTTAGGAGGATTGGAGTTAATTCTTCCTTTATATCAGTAGTCATTTCTGAAAAGCACTAATCTATACAATGCATCAATCTTTTGATTAGGACAAAATTCACTTAGAAATATTTTAAAGTATGATTCTTAAACATGCACTTAGACAAATGGCTCTGCCACATTAAAGTGAATGAAGTGATAATTCTTGTAATTGCCTAATGATGGTTCTAAATGTTATTTTAGGAAGTCAGATGGAAAAAATTAGAATGGATGCTACCTTTATAACGAATAGGCTGTGCATTCATCTAGCACTTCTCAGAGTTACGTTTACAGAAGGTATAACAGAGAAAACTCCAATGACCTTCTGGATCTCCTCTCTACATCTTGGTCATTCAAGGCCCCATGGTGACACCTGACCCAAGAAATACTCTGTGACAAGCAATAATTTTCATAGATACCATTAGTTGTACATGATAGGTTTTCAAAACTTAGATCCATAGCAAACTGAGAGGTACTAAATTTCTGTCCTGGATTCTAGAATGTTTTTCTTTCCAGTGTACCTTCAGTTATCCAGGGGTCAACAGACAGCCTTTTATTATTGATCTAAGTGATAAGGAGATGCTATGTTGTGTTTAACTGACATGGAGAAGAATGCGGTAGGATTTCTCTTATTTAAAACCTCTGGTATTTTTTCTTTTTTTTTTGGAATTGAATCTCTCTCTTAAATTTAAGATTTAAGACTAAGCATTTATTCCATGATCAAATATTTCTTTGCGTTCTTTTCCTTTCCCTTCACATAGCTATGTTTGTTTCTCTCAATGTGATAATTACATATTTAATAGGATGATAATATGCAGTTCTAAGTTTCTTTGTAGTTATTAGGACATTGATAAATGTAATTTTTCTACTATAAAACATATATATTCTTTTGCAGATTATTCTGGAAAGTGACTGAAAGTATTATATGATTGTACAGCAAAGCACATATAATCTCATTTGAAAAGAAAATCTTATTGACACAGTCAGAAGATCTTTGTAAATGAGCAGCATATTTCTGAAATTGAATGAATTACTAATAAAGATTAAAGCAAAAATACATTAGCGTGCAGTTTCCTTTTATCATGGTAAAATTTATGCAAAGATCATATAATCCAGTTGCAATGCTTCAAATGAAAGTTAATTAGCTGTTATTAATATGTGATGATATTAATCAGAAACATCAGTTTGCCATTATTTTCTGCACCACTAAAATATAAGGCATCATTATACTTAAGATCTGTGCTGTTAGAAATAGACCTAGTCTTGTCACCATATTCAACATATTCAATAAAGAAAGGTAACTTTCCAATTGTGATCCTTTCTTTTGTCAGAAACACTAAGAAGATTCAGCAAAGGAATAAAACACCCACTAAACTACTGTACTTTTTTCAAATATATAATAGAGAAATTGTGTAGGTAGTGCAAAACTGTCAACACTTGAAGACCCAGAAGCACTAACCTACAAGAGGATAAAGAAGTGAATATCTCTAGATAAAAACCTTTTCCAAGCTCCTCAGTGAAGATAATATAAAAACTGTTCAGAATAGAACAGGCCTCTTTAATTTAGACTAAGTCATTTTTCTCACAAAAAAATACACATGTTCCTTAATAGAAAGTTACTTCTGAATAAACTGCTAGATTTTTACTGACCGATTTCCAGTGAGGAGATAAGATCCAATTCATATGCACAACCAATACCTAAGTGGCATGCTTTTAATAGCAAAATGACAATAGCATGGCATCACTAATGACATATATTTATTGCATTGAGATATGCATTTTAAAATGTTAATTTTCTCATTAAGTCTCAATCTCTTCTACTAAGTAAAGTGAAAGAGTCTTCTTGACTATACCAAGTATAAATCTCTGTTTGAAGGCAATTAATATCAGAGTCTTGTACATATTTAAATTCTTACATAAAACAGGGACCTAGTTGCAGCAGCATGTTAAGTATGGTTTTATACTCAAATTCAATTAAAATGTATCTAACAACTTGATTTTTTTTTTTTGAGCCTATGATGCCTAGGCTGGTCAGAACTTACAGGCAATTGTGCCACCATGCCCAGCCTTGATTTTTTAAAATTATGCAAATACTATTCTAAATATCATCTTAGTCAATGATGCTAATTATTTAGTCAGAAAGGTTCATTACAGAACCAATATTATTTATCAAATCTAAGAATGTTCTAGGATGGATAGCAGGAATTTGGCTACTTCTATAATCTTGGGCAGATTGGGTTTAATGTAAAGTGAATGGGATTATGATGCTCAAGTTTTATCCTGAGTTATATTGACAGAACTATGAATAAACTGGAACTTCTCGGTTACCTCCTGTAAATTCTGATTGATACTTTCTTTGTTATAGAAAATAATGCGTGAGTATTACCAAGTAGTCTCATGTGTATGAACCACTGTGAATGGCTTGAAAGACAGTCCTTTATCAAATACATAGGATTTCTGTTAGATGCAAATCATTTTGCTTGAATTAAACAATGTCAAGACATCTTTGGAAATACAAAGAAGCTAGCTAGCTACTGTAGAATATCTTAATAGTTGCTGAGATAGATGCTAATTCCTACTCATAGATAAAGACATAAGAATAAAAGAGACCAGAAAAGCTACATGGCAAAGGTGAAATGTGAGTTGAGGTTTGAAAGTGACAGCCAGGCAAGAAAAGAGGAAGGAAAGGAATGTCCAAGACTGTCCTCTAAGATAAGGAAATAACATTTGATAAAGAAAAATAATGGCAAAAACAGAAGATGCCTAGGTACTTATTAGAAACATTGGAGTCAGAGAAGGTGAGAAGACAGAAAATTCCAGAGACTTTGTAGAGACAAGGTGAGGGTTACTAAATTTGCTATGCACGATATGGGGCACCCCTGCCTCCTGCTGCTATGGCAGACTCTATCAATAGATCACAGAACCCTTGCTCACTGAGCCTCCGCATAGCCTAATAACCCTCAGAGGAATATTCCAGGCATTCTCAATAAATTTATCAAGAGAGCCTATTAGGGACAGTTCACACATGCTATACAAAGTAGTATGGAGTGTCCTAAAGACAACAGAGAAACAGTGAAAGTTTCAAAATAGATAATTTGCAAGATCAGTCTATTGTTTTAGAGAAATCACTGAGATTAAAGCGTGAAGAATATATTTGAAGGATATTAGGGGTGAATATTCTGTATCCCCCACGTGCCCCCAAAATGCAGATGTTGAAGTACCTCAAAATGCAACTGTACTTGTGGATATGACATTCCAAGAGGTAATTAAAATTAAATTAGATAATGGAATGGGCTTTAATCCAATCTGACTGATGTCTTAGAAGAAGAAATTTGCTCATACAAAGCACCAAGGTTATATTTGATGGAGGGCAGACTCTGTGAAAAGGCAGCATGAGAATGGCCATATCTAGCCAATGGGAAACGCCTCAGAAGAACCCTGAACACACCTTGAGCTTGGGCTTCTAGTCCCTGAAACACTGAGAAAGGATTCCTGTTGTTTAAGACACCTACCATTTCATCTTTTGTTGTGGCAGCTCTAGAAAATTAAGGAAATAGGGTAATGCCATTAAGAATAACCACTTTGGAGGTTGTCCCAGTAACACAGGTGAGAAAATATAAAAACCAACATTGAGGCTTCAGCAAGAGGAAGGGCATGTGCTGACTGATACTGTAGATGCAGCTCAGTGCCAGAAGAACAATTTGTTTCTTAGAATTTCAAAGAAAGGGAACATGGAATTGATCTTTGAGTTGCAAGGTAGAATCAAGTCAAGAATAACTGAAACTAATTTTGACAAGACAGAGAGAAGATTGCTAATGTAGGAATGAACTACATCATCACATCTCTGAAGTAAGATTTCAGGGATTCATAAACACTGAACTGTGGCTTTTGGACTCATCTTGAAGCCTTAGCTTGATGCATGAAATGTTGCTTTTGGGGGTCTCTGCATTGCAGAAATGTTACGTAGATTCACCAGGATATTTATCATGAGGTATCTGAATCAATCATGTACATTCTAGAGAATGAATTAAACTAGTTGAGGATAAGAAGAATAATTAATACCACTCAAGCACTTCCATGAAATACATATTTTATCTTCCATTTGTAAAAGTACAAATTAAGGCACAGAGAAGCTAAAATCGTATCCCTGTCTGCACAGTTAGCAAGCCATCAAGCTGCTTCCAATCCAATCAGTTTATTTCCTCTGTCTGCCACTTTGCAAAAGTTCAATAGAGTTGAGAGAGTTTGTGAATACTGGTGTTTGAGGAAAACACTTTGCAAAGAGAAAAGAACACCAAAACCAAATTTTATCCTCCTCAAAAATTGTTGCATAGAGTTGCTCTCACACAAATGTGCTAAGAAATAGTTAGACACATAGATACAATCCACAGAATAACAAAATAATCACAAACATTGACAATGTCTTAGGAGTGACTTTAGAATACACTTAGCTTATTTTAAAAAGTCACTATTATTAAGTCAATGAAAACAAAATTTTGTGCATAGATATTTGACTTAAATAAAGAAAACTAAATGATAATCAACTTAAGCCTTTAAATTAATGCTTTAAAAAGACTATGTGAAATTTATAGAATACAGACTGCTGGGCTGCTAATTCCAGAGCTGATAAGATGCAGTAAGAATTTAATCACATGGTACATTTTATTTTACACATAAGGATTCTAGAACCTCCTAATCATAAATAAAAAGGAGATGTCAGAATCATTTCTGAGAATCTGTGTGTGGCTGTGTCATTACCTTAGAAATAGAAACTCTGCAGTCTCATGGATGAAAGTGACAAGCTATTGTCTGTGGCATGAAACAGTAAAAATGGAAGTAAGAACCAGACTGATGGCAGCAGCAAAAGAAAACCCTCATGAGGATGTGTGTACACCTTTCTCCACCTGCTGAGCTCTCTTCAGGAAAAGTCTTTGCTTTCCATTTTGTCCATCTTAAATCAACCTACATTTTAAAAGGACAACCAAACAGTTGTTTGTTCCTGCATCAATATATTATTTAGTATTTTAGAATAATTACCCTGCAAACTGCATCTGGGTGCCAGCCCTTCCACTGATGTCACTGACAACCTTTAACTGAAATGACTAGTGGTTAGACAGGGCACTTTCCAGGTACACTGTAAGTTGGATTGATACAAAATTGCTATTGTGTTGTATAACAAATCATTTGCTTGAAGCACAGCAAAATAAGTTAGTAAAACCAAACAATAAAAATAGAAAATGGAATGGTTTACCTTGAACAAAGTAAACTGCACAAACAGAATATCAAGTAGAACTAAATGATAAAATAGGATATATTTGTGCATCACTTTTCAGCTTTTGGAAGACTTGATTATGTAGATATGCTTATATATACATATATATAAATATATGTGTGTAACTTTGACTGGCTTAGTAGAAATGAGAAATCAGAATTTATGACTGAAGCTCCAACATCCAGAGGGATTCCAGAGGATTAATTTTTAGCAAGAATTTAATCCCTTCATTCTCAACCCAATGAGTATTTTCTGTAATTCATACTTCAAACCCATGGTTGATGCTAAAAATCATAATAGTAATTGTTATTGATTTAAGAAACGGTAGTGGGGTCAAGGGCTGGGCAAAGCAATTAACATCTGTTATATCTCATATCCCCAACTCCTCAAATCATGTATTATAAGGGGGGACTAAAGTGCTGAGGATAGTCAACAGGAAAACTATATCCCCAAACAGGATGTTTAAATTAACATTAAGTCATCACAGGTATTCGCAAGTGGCTCTCAAAATGAACTAAAGAATATTTAAATGCAATTTTTTTCATACAGCTCAAATGCTAATTCTCAGCCTCCCATCTTCAGTCCTAATGCTTATTTAGTTTATCTGAGGTGGCATCTGAAAATATATGTTTTTAAATACTCTTCCAAGTTGATCTTGTAGTATGTAGTCAGGTTAAAACTTGGTGCTACAAGCTGCCCTGGATAGCCTGCTTTTAGATAGCCCTAGATGGTGTGTGCTGGAGGAAATAAACTTCCAGGAGGAAAGGGAAATCAGATCCATTAGGAAATTACCTATGAGGACCACTTGTGACTTTTTTGTTGGAAGTAATACAGTATCTGACTATGATAGGTGTAGTGCTTCTCCAAATGATGTCATTATTGTAATGAAGTTTCTAAATGTCAGATAACTTCTTATGTTTACAAATAATTGTGAGATATTTGTGCCTGTTCATTTGTTTTTCAAAATGAGAGTCCCTGTTCTAATTTCATAGTCTCCTTAATTCATTCTAAAAACACACAGCATAGGAACCTGTGAATATGTAATATTTCCTAAAGCCCTGGAGTATCTATCATCTTATATGCTATAGCACAGTCACTACATTTTGATTATGTATAATCTATTTTTTCTACTATGGAGAAGCAGGTCATGCAGAGTGTAGAGCTGTCAGGAGCAATTTACAGCTAAAGATTAGGCAAGAAACTTGAGGAAGACCAAGAGTTCTAAAGAAAGATATAATGATTCCTTTAATATTTACAACTTTGTGGAGTGATAACAAGATCAGGTAGGACAGTTCCACTCCAATATGGACACAGTTCTGAAGGCAGTAAATGGATAACTGGAAAAAATAGGGACATTGCTATTTTGTTATTGGGACTGAAGTGTGCTTATCACTGATGTGACAGTGTTATGTCTAGAGTACCCTGACATATTGTGTAGTTTTTAAACAAACATTAAAATTAGTTGTTTACTTTCCTCTCTTCCCCATGATAAACTTAAAATATGAAAATATATTGACTATCAAGTCACTAAGTTATGCAAGATAACAAGGTATCATCAATGACAAAAACAGAACCATATATTTAAAACTCCATGACTCATTATCAAAGGGTAGCTGATAGTTCAAGTTTGATAGAAGAATTCCCCATTCCATTGAATGTTATGCATAGCAATTAAAATAAAATAGCACAGCAATTATTCTCAGGAATCTGAAATGTCATATTACAATGAAACATTCAAACCTTATAAGGTCAGAACTATTTTATTTTAGGAGACTGGTGTCAGCATAATAAAGACTAGTTAAGTCTTTTGATAATAAGGTTAAATATCAGCTAAGGTTCAATTTGCTTCTTGAGAAGTTTTTAAATTAGTAATGCATATAATGAAGTCACATTCTAGGGATGAATTATTTAGAGAGTCTATGGTGAAAAATACGTGCTCTGTGAATAGACTGTGTGGAGTAGAAGCCTGTCTTCTCTACTAGTTGTGACATTGAGAAAGAAACTGAACCTCAGTCATACATGGAGGTGAGAGAATTAAATAATAATATAAATAATTTAGAACATGGCCTGGCACATATTAAGAACTCAAGAACATGAATTTCTTCTATTGTTAGTAATATTTTGTACCATCTAGAAATACTGACAAAAAAATTTCTTGATGCTAAAGCAGAAAAAAGAAATTATGAAAATTCTACTCTCCAGTTATAATTTTAAAAGGGTAAATATGATTTGACATCCAACATTGAATTATACTACATCAGAAAATTTAACAAAGCCCACTTTTGTTCTAAAAATTATGTGTACACTGATGTTAAAAGAAAGCCTGATTATTAACCCTTGCCTACCTCATGAAGAAAAAATGGTAATTAACCAATTTGTATTGTACAAAAATCCCTCAAAGTGTGCAGAGTTAATCAACATACACTAAAAATATATAGAAAAATCTTAGAATTCTTGTTGGAATTTGTACTGCTGGTGATTCAGCCATGGTGAAATTTGTCAAAAGATTAGACTCTTTAAAAGAAAATCTGGGACATGAATATATTTTTAATCAATTGATATTTCCATAGATATGTTAGGAAAGCTTATCCTAATATTTTAATCTGCATTTCACGAGATGGTTAATATTGAAAATTATACTATTAGGGAATTTTTTTTTTTTGATGGTGCTGGAGATTGAACCCAGGGCATTGTGCATGCAAAGCAAGCACTCTACCAACTGAGCTATATCCCCAGGCCCACTATTGGGGAATGTTAAATGTACCACTTTGGACATTTCTATAATGCAAAGAAAGCTAGTAAAAATATTGCATACTAAAATATTAAGAAACAAAAATATTGTGCCTTGTATTTGAAGAAAAAAACCTATTAATTATTTTTCGGAAAGGGAATAATAACTCTTGAAAATAAGTAAAGAGGGAAGTGTAGGGTGCTAAGTTAGCACTTTGGTACATTTAATTGTTGCAAAAACATTAGCACCAAAATTCAAGGACTGAATGAAAACATTTCTCCCTCCACAGACAAGAAATTAACTTTTCCAAGGGCAAAACGTATCTCCAAAAAGACAATAAAGAAAAACAAAAGGTAAAAGCTCCATTTGATATTTAACCATGATGTCAATGTTTTTAAAGTGTCCATTTTCAACCTTGAATACAAAAATATATATAAGTAAGAAATTGTCTCCAGCAAGTATGTGAGGTTTTGTGATTATGTTACAAAAGGACTGCACAGAATAAAGTCTTAAGTAAAATATTTAAGTTTTGAAAAAATTCTGGATTTTAATTAAAACTATCTTGTAGTTTTTTAAATGCTTAAATTTAGTTATAGTTCTGACAAATTCTGATTGCAGCTTCATAGAAATAGTGACACAGTGTGAGATGAAACAGAAAATAGTGTTGAAGCTGTATCAGCTCTGAACCAGCTGCATGTCCTGGCTCTGCATTGATGACTGTGTGACCTCAGGGCATATCTCTGTTTCACATCTCTGTAAAAGAAAAATTAATATGCCTAATGTATTGAAATTCTTAAACATTAAGTTTAATTCTAAGAATTTGGAAAAAACAAGCTTAAATAAAAAAGCATCCTCAGTTTATAATATCCTAATATTGAAATAACTAAAAAGCATCAGGTGTGTCTCTTTAAAATAGTAATTGAAGTATCACTGTAGTTTAGAATGGATAGCACCATTTATTACTGCATTTCTTAGAGAATATGAAGTCACTCCAAATATATATAAGAGAAATATGTTAGATATAATCATAATGCTATAAATGGAATTTTAAAAATTTGTTCAAATATGCTTTTATTAGAGTTCATATTTTTCTTTTAACATGTTCAGTATTTCTACAAAGATACAAATTTCCTTCCTCAAATCATAATTAGTCAATTCTAACACCTTAAAAATGTGGTCTTTTTTCTGCATTTTCTGGATTTTCTATAAAAATATCTAGAAAAATATTGTGAAATCTTTCATTCTAACTTCTTACCAAAAAGATAATAATTTTGGATATTATCTTATTTTGTGTCTAAATATCTCTCCATCTACTTGTGGCCCCCATACCAGGTGGCCTCTTGAATTTACTTTTAATCTTCTTTCATTTGCTCTGGAACTCCCTCACAAATCTGTAGAGACTTTTCTTTGCAAAATGCCTCTATTACATTTCTGTCATATTTTATCAATCACTATTATAATTTCATTTATAATAGGTTTCCCTATTATTTCTTATCAAAATGTCTTTATAGATTTCAACAAAACTATGACATATGTAACCACAGTTAAGAAAAAACAATTTAAAGTCTATCAAAATTTATTTCATTGGCCCGATATCTTCAAATGAAAAATGAAAAAAAAAAAACTGATAAGTAACTAAGCTGTTAAAAAAAAAGAGTTTAAAGAATGAAATGGACAATTTCATTTCACTGATAATTGAACCTCTTCTTAAGCCAGAAACTGTCCTTATAGTGAATTTGTTGCCAACACTCACATCACATGCTTAAACATGCCTGGGTGCACACATTCATTACTAAACTCATATAGCATTATTTCCTGTATTTCACATATCCTGGTTCAACTTATGCAATTGCCCCTCCTGCATTGGGACTTGGTTAATACACCTGTATTTATATCAACTATAGTTTTACAAGTTTATTTTAGTAAGATGATTCAGAGATAGATCTCGTCCAACCTTCCTGTGATAAAGTAAGAAAGTGATGGACACAGCTCAAAGCGTCATTGACTGCAATACAACTATGTACTGAGGATGATGAAAAATCCTCAGCTATTAATTTTCTTAGCAACTGTCAATGACATAGAGAATAAGACGCAAGAAAATTCTGGGTCAGAAGATCCCTCTGAGGATCCTCAGACATACCCAGCATTCTCTTCATAACTACTTGTGATATTTCTGCATATTAATCAAATAGAAAATTTGAATAAGCTGCTTTTTCCAATGTGGATGAACTTATCCATTTTTTTTAAATTCTTTAAGTACTTGTAAAAATGAATCTTAAAATAATTTGCTCTGTAGTGATAATTATATAGCCATGTTCAAAACCATGCAAGTTATTTTTTTTAGTTTTTTGCTGTTTCCTTCACTCAAGCTTAAATATGAAAACATGTAATAATATAACATAAAAGACCTTTTGCTTTATATTTTTAGTAAAATACCTATTAGCATATTTTTCTTCTAACTTTGATGTAAAAAAAATAATAGATGATCTTGTATAAGAAATGACTATTTACCTGCCAGCAACAGGAATAATGCTAGTCTGTACTTGAAATGGTAAGAAAAAATTATTCTTGAAATTCAATGTCTATATGAAAGGAAATAAATCTAAACATATGTTTTGTAGAAAGACAAATAGAAAGTTCTGTAAATGCAAATAGCTTATTTTATTTAAATATTTCTAATTTATGGCTTTGATATTTTAATCTCTAAATGATTCAAAAATAATTTAATTAGCATTTAGTTTTACTAAATGTTGGATTCTAATGTATCTAGCATCCATAGATCTCTCAATAGAAACTATTTTAAGATATTATTTCATTGTATGCATTTATTTCAAAGCCAACTGCATTTATTTACAGTAGCACCCCTTATCTTTGGGAGAGATATATTCCAAAACCCAGTGCATACATGAAAACACAGATGTGTCAAATCCTATATTTACTATATTTTTATATTCATCCATACACAGATTTAATGCCTTTTCCATTTTTAACTAAACATTTAATATACTTTTCATTTTGAAGTATGAGAGTAAAACTAGAAAAACTTCATATATCTTTCTTTGCAATTTTATAGAGAGATTTATTCTTATACTAGATCTTAGCAACATCAACATATGATTTCTTTCTTATTAAGTTCAAAACTTTCATCTTTTCTTTTAAAGGAAAAACTGTACAGCTTCTCTTTGAAATGTCTGGAATCTAGCATTACTTCTCTTGTACTTTGGAGCCATTGTTAAATAAAATAAATATTACTTGAATATAAGCATTGCTGTTCTGTTAGAAGCAATCTTATAATTAAGACAGATATGACGTGATTAATGGCAAGGTAGCATATACAGAATGTTATGCTGGACTAAGGGATAATTTATGTCCCAGGTGGGTTGAGGTGAGAATAACATTCCATTTTAAACTTAATAATTGTTTATTTCTGGAATTTTCAATTTGATCGAAGTTAACTGATAATGCAAAAAGCAAAACTGCAGATGGGGGGTTTCTCCCATATTTACTTTTATTTGTCAGTGATCATTTATAAGAAATATTATTTTAAATAATCAAAACTGTTTACATAAATATTTAAGAATTTACTTCATCTGTAAGAGCACATTAAAGACTGTCAATTATACTGGTTTTTCATTATAGTACCTGAAATTATATACATTTTCATACTAAATCCTAAACTTTCTTAATTTTGAATAAATGCTTTTGTCACGTATTCAGTACCTTGTAAATTATAATACACATTTTTCCCAAAGAAAATTACATATTTGACAAACTATGTACTCTAGTCTGTTAAAAGCAAAAAATTATGTTAAAGTATCATTTCATGGTAATTTTCCCAAATATTTTTGTTCATGAAATTATTTAAACATTGTGCATGAAATGTGATAATATTCATTCAAATGATGTTGATAAAGGTGAATCACAGGATTGTGGGTACACGAACATGTTAAATTTATTCTTCCTTTTTTTATTTAACTATCATGATTATCAATAAAAATATATTATGTAATCCTGGCATAATTTTGCATGTGTATTTGGACCTACAAATATAATTCTGTGTATCTTTCCTTTTTTATTGAAAAATCTTTGAAATCTGTCTTCATCTAAATTAATGAATTAATTAGATAAGTAGCAAGTTTTCAATTATATCCTATTTATTATTAATCCTGGAGATGAAGGTAAAAGTTACTCTGCTTATCATTTCTTTTCAGTGATCATTTTTATATTCGTTTGTTAGCACAAAGGAAGATATGAGGTTTTGTTTTCATATGTAAATTACCAGACCACATTTAGAATGTTTAAGGTCATCTTTGTCTTAAGCTTATATTTTGAAAAGCTATTGTGCAGAAATGGTGTTTGGTGCCAACTTCTTAATGGCAAATAGGTTGATTTTTAAGAGATGGAGTTGAGATACGATTTCAAAAATGATATCTGGTGTGTATTAGAGAAAAATGCACATATCATGTGATGACTCACTCAATGAAAATGTAGTAGACTTGTCTTTCCTTTATAATCATTTTATTTGCAGATATATATCCCTTTCCAGAAATGAAAATCTAGATGGATTGGATTGCCCTAATATATTTCTCTTTGGCTGTATGGAAATAAAATTCTTAGCTATGAACCCTTAGGAACAAGCAAGCAGATTGAAAATAAAATGATCTGAATAATAGAATCATGAAGTTGTTGTGGATGGAAAAGGCTTCTTTGAGGATATATTTTATTCTCATAAATTGAAGTGGGGTGCATTTAATCTTTCCCTTACCTATAATGCAAAGAAATATATAGCCTCAAATAATTCCTCAAAGGCACTTGAAATTACTTAAGTAATGCCTATTTCCTTTTCCTAATGTGCTCCTCTGTCCCATCCCCCTCCCTTCTTTCCGCCTCTCTCTCCTTTCCTTCTCCCTTCCAGATCCAGTGAATCCAGTACAGGCATCTTTTGAGATAATCAGTGGCAAGAGAGGAGAAAAGAAAGGTAGCATGATGCTGTGAAAAGATCCCAGAATATTACACATTTAAACCAATTACTTAATGATTCTTAGTTCTCCTCATGCAGAGTTATTTCAAAGAAAAAGAAGTAATATGCAAAAAGGATCTGCCATGCTATATGCTAAATAAATATTTATGATTAAGGAGAAACATGTATATATTTTAAAGCTATATGACAAAATATAAAGGAAATAGAAATACTGCAGGCTTGAGGGACGCATAGAGAGGAAGCCATTTGCTTGGACAGCTTCAGCACACAATTTCCTAGTTCAGTGCAATTTGTCCAACTAAAGCTTTCTTCCACAATCAAGATAGAAAGACTAGGAGCAAAACCTAAAAGGTAGCCACATTTGGGAGCTGGATCCAAAACAAGGCAAAAATCTCAATTTCTCAAGCCTAGTGGGAATAATAAAAGCTATTGGTTTGTTCAAATATCTCCCTTCTTAAATGATGGAATGTAATTGGGCTGGAGGTGAGTGGTCCCATGAAACACTTCAGGATGTACTAAAAATGAGCCTGAGGCTCAGCAGCATTTATGTAGACAGCTGAGAAACTTCCACAGTTGATAGGATCTGCTGGCATGCAGCTGTCAATAGAAAAGGGCCCAACCATTCTGTAAACAAACAAATTCCACAGAGGACAAAGGATGTGCTGGGTGTGGAGTCAGGCCCCCAAGGGACTGACATGGGGGAGGTGTGTTACTATGGGTTTTATATGTGGCCACAAGTTCAGGTTCCAAATGATATTACCTACTTATACAGAAATGATGGCTTCATTTTTCATGCTGATTGGTAGGTGAAGGCTGAGTATTATTCATTTCTTCATTAAGTGCTTAACAAATAGTTGCTTAATAAAGGGCAGAAAGAGTCTGCAGCTGTTTTTATTGGTTTTAAGCCCCAATATATTTCTACTCAAGAAACACCAAGCTCTGTTCACCAGCTGCCTATTCCTTTGGTCAGGTGTCCACAGCATTTGACCTCTCAGCACAGACACTCCATCTAGGACACCTCAACTGATAAAAGTTCCATTAGCCCTTCAGTGCACAATAATAACCAAAACTGGAGGCAGTTTTGTGACCAGTAGTCCATATTGATTTTATAAAAGGATCATTTCCTTCAGGGCAGGTGTAAACATTGGCGCAGTCTCACAATTCTGTCAGGACAATTACAGCTCTATAAAGGTGAGCAATTTATGATTTCTCAGTTACTACTACTGGGCTATTATCTCTAGGCAGAAATAAACTAGCCCAAGCAGCCTTCTTAAGAACTCTGCAAACCTGGACTTAATTATGTGCCTCAAAATTCTAAAAGAGCCTACTGGGATAAAATGGTAAACTTAGAAATTTTAAAGTCTGAGAGATGTACTATTTGAGAATGTCTGAATGAACAATATAAATAAAACTGATTACTAAATTTTATTATTACCTGAAACAGTCCTGGCAGTTTCCAATCCCTCTATTCTATCAGTTTATTAAATTATTGTTTGTAATTTTATAATCATTTCAAATGATTATTTTTTCCATATTTTTATTGGAGAAATATAGTTGTACATATTGGTGGGATTTATTGTTATATATTTGTACATGCACACAACCTAACAATATAATTTGACCAATATCACTTCCCAGCATTTCTCCCTACCCTCCCTACCTCCCTCCACTTGGTCCCTTTCCTCTATTGATCTTCCTTTGATTTTTAGGACTCACACCCCCACCTTTGCTTTCTTTTTTTCTCTCTAGCTTCTGCATATAAGAGAAAATATAGGAGACTTAATCTTCTCAGTTTGACTTACTTCACTTAACATGATGGTCTCTAGTTCCATCCATCAAATGATTTTATCTTCCTTTTGTGCTGTTTCTGTTGCTTCTGTGTCTACCTTCCCTGCTTCTTCTTTTTACTTATCTGGAACACAGGGACTAACACTATTTACAAAAATTCTCTGTATGTCCAAGTTGCTAGACGTTTAATTCATTTTACAGCCTTTTAAAGGCAAAAGTGATTTTATTGTCCTTCATTATATTTTGCAAATTAACAATAATAACTAAAATTTATGGATGTTACTCCCAAAGATTAGCCCAAAGATTCCATTCCCCTGCAGTTTTCCCCAAACATTTCTGAGATTCTTCTGTTAATGCTCTTTCAGGGGTCACACATGCCCCATCCCTTCTAATCCTCTTCCATTCTTACCTTTTCCTCTGGATTCCCTGCCTGTCCACTGCCTTGACACTCAGCACTTTCTGCTCCTGGTACCTGCTAATCTAACAGGCAAGAAACTGTATGTTAACCTGCATATGCATCTGCTCTGCCAGAAGAATCACGTTGTGTTGATGGGTGGATGGGTTGGGAGGAGCAACACAGTTGAGAGGAGGACCACACAGTCTTGGCAGGATCTCAAAATAGTGCATCTTAGGTGAAATAGAAATGATAGCGCTAAAAAGAATAAAGCAACCCCTTTTCTGGAGTTAGACCAGGGATGCATTGTTATGACAGACAGCCATTCTATTCTCAGAATCTCCCAGGGTTTTGCTGGGCCCAGTGGCACACACTTGTAATCTCAGCAGCCCCAGAGGCTTAGGAAGGAGGATCGCAAGTTCAAAGCCAACCTCAGCAACAGCAAGGTGCTAAGCAACTTAGTGAGACCTTGTCTCTAAATAAAATACAAAAAAAGGGTTGGACATTTGACTCAGTGGTTGAGTGCCCCTGAGTTCAATCCCCAGTATCCTCAAAAAATAAAAATGAAAAAGAACCTCTCAGTTACAAACGAGGATAAGCACACAGTACCTCAATAGCTACTTCGTAGGATCTTCCTCAGTATCTTTGAAAATTATTTAGAGAGATAATAGTTTAAAAAACAGTTTCCAGATTCAAGCCTAGGTTTGACTTGACTCTAAAAGTTAAGTTACTTGACAGTAACTGTCATTTTTTTTAATCTTTAACACTCATTTGCAACATCATTGTAGAAGAGTAAGAATTACTCCTACAGCCTGTGGCACAGGCCTGAAATCTCAGAGGCTCCAGAGGCTGAGGCAGGAAGATTTTAAGTTCAAAATCAGCCTCAGTAACTTAGCAAGGCAGTGAGAAACTCAGTAAGACCTTGTCTCTAGACAAAATATTTAAAAGAGAGCTGAGGATGTGGCTCAGTGTTTAAGTACCCCTGGGTTCAATCCTTGCAACCATAAAAAAGTAAAAGAAGAAAAGAAAAGAATTACTCTAACATAAGACAATGTGTGTATAAGACTTACATAAAGAGCTTAATAGCTTACCAGTTACACAGCCAAAAAACAAACAGGCAAACAAAGGCAGCTACCTTTATCATTACTGTTATATACCCATTCATCTGATGCGTACTGCTTGACCTGATCAATTGTGAGCACAGGTTGGGTTTTTCTCATCATGTCCCTTGGCTCTATGTAAATTTTTGAAAGGCTTATTGTTCTAGTCAGCAGGCACACCTAAATCTCAGAGGTTAACACAGTCAAAATCCAAACTGATATTTGCACCTCCATTTTAAACTTTACCCTGTTCAGAAACACAGAGCTACATTTAACATGTTTAGAAACATGTTTAGAAACAAAATCGATTTCTCACATATGCTCTTATTCCATAAAATTCAAACCATTGTACAAAGGAATTTATTCAAGATATTGATATTAAAATAATGTATGACAGGAGAAATCACTATGCATAAATCAATCATCAATTATACGCTTTCACCTACAGATCCCTGGTATATAGCCAGAATCTTCCAGTAGCATTTTATCCTACATATAAAAATATACTCATCCAGCACATCTTCTCAATGTGCATTTACTCATTCAACACCTGTTACTAAATTATCATTACATCACAGATGCTGTTCTGTGCTGAGATGCCTTCAAGAAGATAACTACACAAGGTACATTATTTTTAGGTAGAAAGAGATGTAATTAACAGATCAATGAAAATAATGAATAAAAACAAATGAGCTAGAAAGTGCCAGAGAGGAATATGTATTACAGTGAAATATGTCTGGATGGGAAATGACAAGGAGAATCAGGAAATCCCTGAGGAGTTTATATTTAAGCTGAAATACATATAATAAACAGAAACCAGCGGCAGATCTGGTAGAAGATCAGCCTAAGCAGAGCAGGCCCAACACAAGAGTATTTTGATGTGCTCAAGGAATTGAAAGAGGACTAGTGGGCTGGAATCCAGTGAGAGCAGAGAAAAGATGAGAGAAGAAACATGTGATGAATTTTGGAGGTTGGAAGTCTGGAAGCCTGAGATGTTTGGAGGCCCCTGAAAGGCTTTAAAATTGATGTGACTTATGTGAAAAACCATTATGAGGATCAAAGAATGACAGTTTCAGGATCAGTAGAAGACTTCCACAGTTTTCAATATTCAAAGTGGTGATAGTTCACTATGTTTTAAAGATGAGAACACTTCTTGATGTTGGCAGATCAGGAAACCGAAAGAAACAGAGGACACTACTGATTTGTGGCTTATGCTTCTAAGTAGAAGTTATGGCCATTTACTGAGATAGCATATGTGGAGGAGGAATCTACTTTTTCATGAGTTCACATTTCCAAATCGAGGACCTTCATTAAAGTAGATCTCTTTCCTCCTTCAGCCCTCTCTTCTTTAAGGAGGTGGTAAATATAAGGGAAGATGTTAGAAGGCAGTATCCCCTTCCTTTGGGCTTTTCATGTCAGAAAGCACATTGGGCAAAGCTGGGCGCAGTGGCGCACACCTGTAATCCAAGGACTTTGGGAGGCTGAGACAGGAGAATCACAAGTTCAAAGCCAGCCTCAGCAATGGCAAGGCGCTAAGCAAGGCACTAAGCAACTCAGTGAGACCCTGTCTCTACATAAAACACAAAATAGGGCTGGGGATGTGCTACAGTGGCTGAGTACCCCTGAGTTCAATCCCCAGTACCAAAAGAAAAAAGAAAGAAAGCAGGTTGGGCAAACGTGTGGCTTCAGAGCTTCAGGTTAGCCTGGAAGCAGGAGTAGTCATAGGAATCTCACTGTCATAGTACAACTAAGCATGCTCTCCAACCTAAATTTGACAAACCTTTCAATTATCTGTCTCCAGCATCCTTTTTTTTTAAATATTTTTTTTTTTAGTTATCAATGGACCTTTATTTTATTTATTCATATGTGGTGCTAAGAATCGAACCCAGTGACTCACACATGCTAGGCAGGTGCTCTACCACTGAGCCACAACCCCAGCCCCAGCATCCTTCTTTTAATGATTTAAATCTCCAGAAAATCTATAGAAATGTTGGGAAACTAGTGTATTTGGGGAAATTCACAAGCAAAAATTCTACCTGAGATGTAAGGTTTAAGAGATGTGTAACCAGATATTTCAAGTACATTCATGCAAATTAGATTGAATTCAGAAAATATGCCAAAGTAGAGATGAAGACATTAGAATCAGTATTTCTTTATTATAAAAATGAACACATAATTTTATGGCAAGTCATTTTATTACTTGAAGAAATATATTTCATGGATACAACATAAATCAAAATGGGTTATAGTGGCACCTGTCAATATCCCTATACTTTTTACACAGAAGAGAGCAAACACTCCAAATCAAATTGAGTGTTACCAACCCAAGTCAGTGAGAAGTTCTCTGTTGAGTCATGCTACCCTCTAAGACCTTCTAATGATACTTCTTTCAGATCCACCATCAGCAATTCATCCTTGGCATGCTCACTGTAAATGATTTGATGCAGATAAAATTCAATTAAAAATCCCACACACTTCACCTCTGACTCACGCAAGGTGCACATTGTCATAGTAATTGAAGACATCTGTCCTACTGAACAATGCAGGAACAGGCTTGTGCAGCTTAATCTCCCACACTGATTAAATTACTGCCTCTTATGGAGCTGAGCTGGGATGAGGCTGAGGACAGAGGAAAACCTACATTTGAAGAGATGTTTTTATGCATACTGTTAATATCCTTGGTGTCATTTTTTATTAAATATATCCATTGTCAATTCACTCCCAGAAAATATTAACTCTAACTTTTGATGTACCTTACCCATATTCTATTAGTGTGCATGAATGGGTAATATTAAATAAAATGATTGGCATACTGGTTTCTATCAGAATGGGTCACAATTTATCTTAATTATAAGATACTTTTTCATTATGGTCAGTTTTCCATCTGTCAAGTTCATAACTAATATGTCTTAATAAACAGTGAGAAATAGTCAACCCAACAGTTGTTTAAAATATGCTTTTTATAAACATAGGCTTTTCCTCAGATAGTCTTATTACAGAGAAAGAAGGTTTCATTTTTTCATGTTGAATTTTGGTAGTTACAAATTCAATTAAAATGATGATTGTATTAGTGAATTTAGTAAAGGACCATACTTTTTTAAAGTTTTTGACCTCTTGAAATGAAATATAACAAAAACATGGGACTATTGTTTTTTTTTCCCTTTTCACAAGGAGTTTCATGCAACAATTAAACTTATCAATATATCAGGATTTGGTTAAAGAGATATTATATGTACATAAGCCTTTCATAGTGTTTCAACCCAGAAAGTTGATCTGGTTAAAATGTTTAGGATTTAAATTTTAGTAGAAAATAGCCTACATAAGAAGCTATTTTATGTATAAAATTAGCTATATTAAAATGATATTAAGTTAAAATATTGCAAATCTGATAGATGAAGAACTTATATCATCAACTTTATAGGCTTTGACATGAAGTGAAAAAACTGCTCACATTTTGCTATAAATTAATTTGGTTTTATCTAAAGAAGATGATGCATTCAGACCTCTTAGCATTATCTACAACAGGATAAAATATTGCGTGGGATCCCCTGGATGCTAGACAGGCTTACAAATGTGTGGGAAAAGGCTTGTTTAGACTTGTGTTCAAGAGCCATAATCATGTAGTTATTATATTGCACTTAGATTAGAATCTCTCGGCTTATCTGAAGTTGTACACTCTTCTGACTTCCAATTTATAAGTCAAAAAATGAGTTAACAAGGCTGACTTGCTTTAGAGCAACTAGCTAGGAATTGAGATCTCTCCATCTACTAAAAAGTTGCATGGATTTAAGAAAAGAAAGAAATTAATATTTAGAACACCACACATGATTCATTAATACTTCTAGTGTTACAAGTCTCATGCTTCTGCCTTACATAGATTAAGATTTGTCCCCATTCCTTACTTTCACAGCTAATGGCTTAAGCTTTCTAGTCAAATATTTGTGCTGTGATTATTCCAGGAATTTTTGGAACTGGCAACTGAGCATTGTTCTCTTGACCCTCTACTCACACCTTGATCACTACCTGGAATTTCCTCTATAATTCTCTGCAATGACAAAAATATTACCATTTCTTTTCAGACCCAGTTCATACTATGGGTTTTTAAGAAACATCCTGATGACCCCATTTTACATAAATAAAGCAATAAAATCAAAACAAACATGCATGTAAATTGCCTTTCATTTCTTGGTCTTTGCAATAATATAAACTGTCCCTAGGATACTGTCCATGCATTCATAATGACATAGACTCAAAACTTTTAAAGTAACCAGATCAAGGTAATATCAGCAACACCAAATTCTTTTACTGTCAGGGAATGATGTCTTCCATGTAAATGAATGGCTAACATTTATATACTTCTACTTGCATTTTGTATAGAAACAGACACAATAGGAATCAGATGAATCAAGCTGGGTGCAGCAGCACATGCCTGTGATCCCAGCGGCTGGGGAGGCTGAGGCAGGAGGATCGCCAATTCAAAGCCAGCCTCAGCAAAAGCAAGGTGCTAAACAATTCAGTGAGATCCTGTCTCTAAATAAAATACAAAATAGGGCTGGGGATGTGGCTCAGTGGTTGTGTGCCCTTGAGTTCAATCCCTGGTACCCCCAAAATTACATGAGATAAGTCAATATTTCCATCAGTAAAATCTACTTCTTTAGTGATGAAGTATATAGTAATTTGGATTCAATATTTCTCAAGCATATCAATTATTTCATAAATATAACAGAATTTAAGTTATCTTGATGACAGAAGACCAGTATCTTGACAAAGACCCTGTATGTTAAATAACATAATGTTATGAGGCTAAAACACAGAAATAATAAGTACAATAACTTTCTTTCATATTATTATCATAGCAATTACAAAATATTTTAATATACATTATATTTCTTGATGTTCAAAGTCTTGTGCAGGAGCTATTATTGTTCTCATTTCATAGATGCAGAAAGTGAGGATTTGAGTTTAGGTAACTGAAGGTTCACAGCAAGCATGTGGCAGAGTCACAGGTTCTGACAGCAAGCCTTGGACTGGACAGGTGGACAGGATTTGTCAGCTTCACACCAAATGGCCCTAGAGCACAATGACCATTTTCTTCATCCTTTTGTCTGATTATTCAGTCAGCTATCAACTCTTCTTGTTGCCAGAGAACAGTAACAGTTATTTCTTCCTGATGCCAGCTGTCATCATCTGTTTCTAGTCTATGAGCTGGAAAATCAGATAATCAGGCTTGCTGAAAATTGGACATGAAACAGATTAAACAGCATCTGAGGGAGGGCTTCTTTACAGAGTCAATCAAGTTCATGGCTTTGGTGCACAAGTCAAAGACTGACTATCACAGTGGATCATGAGCTTTCCACAGCAGTATCCTGGATGGTAGCAGATTTTGAAAGGGTCTGCTTTTAAACTCAGTCCCTGGGCAGGTGAACTGTGACTATATTTAGAATTTTGCCTTTGAGTGACGGACAATAGTATACTAACAGTGTGCCTTCTCCCCTCATGTCACATAATTCTCTTCTGCCTGCACTGTACTTTAATCCAGTTCTCAGATGAACCATTAATGAACACGTGACCTGCTTCCTTGTGTGTGGTTGCCCATGCTATTCAAAGCATGGGCTTCAATCCAATGCCAGTGGCTGAACTCTTGTTACCAGTCAACAAAAAAAGTATAGAAAACAAGTGTTGGAGCTGGGCGCGGTGGCGCAAACCTGCAGTCCCAGCACTTAGGGAGGCTGAGACAGGAGAATTGCAAGTTCAAAGCCAGCCTCAGCAATGGCAAGGCACTAAGCAACTCAGTGAGACCTTGTCTCTACATAAAACACAAAATAGGGCTGGGGATGTGGCTCAGTGGTCCAGTGCCCCTGAGTAGTTCAATCTCCAGTACCAAAAAAAAAAGAGAAAGAAAAGAAAACAAGTGTTAGTATTTGGAAACATTTATAGCAATTTGCCACTGATGCTATATTTTTATTATATATTTAAAAAGTGTTAGTATGTAACAAATTGATATATATGTGTGTGTGTGTGTGTGTGTATTAAATCCCTGCCAGAGAGAATTTGAGAAGTAGTCTTTGGTAGGTCTACAAGTAGAGTACTAAAGAGCAGACAAAAAGATGATGAGAAATCCTTCTGGCCTATAAGCCTGCCCAAGAACAAAACACTACTTTTCTCCTCTTTTTCAAAACCAACCTGACTTGTTTCTCCAACTTATTTTGTTTAGTTCTGAAGTGTTAGCAAAAAAGAAAAAAAACAATTCCCAGTCTGTTTTGATGAGGTCAATAAAGTCCAAATTAAACAGAGGTTTGAAAAGTCTAGACTACAGGGATCATGATAAATCATATTTAAGCCAGTAAGTAACAATATTAGAGAGTAGTTAAAATAGTAACTTCAGTATCATATTCAACTTTCTGGAGCTTTACAAGTCCAAAGCAGTTGGTTGATTAATCCTTAGCTAGTTCTATTTTCTTTGTATATTTTGTTTGTATACTTATTTTGTGTTTTGGATTTATGTGATAATAATTTCAAATATGGATTTTGCAGGTAATCAGACATCATAAACAAAAAAGTGTTTATCAAATTCTTTTGATCATGCTAAATATGCTAGTTATATTTAAAAATTTAAATAAAACCAAGATTTTTTTTCATTTATTCTAAAGTATTTAAAAATATAGCCACACAATTTATTTGGAGAAGCATAAACTTGAAGGCTGGACCTGACATATTATTTACTTTTTGGGGGTATTTGATTTGTTTTATTTTGGTTTTACATCTTTAGGATGAACCAGTGAATAAGATAATCAAAACCCTCTGGCTTTTTAGAGTTTACATTCTAGCAAAGAAGAGATGGAGATAAAAAACAAGAGATTATTTATTTCTTTTTCCCTGGTGTTAGCATAAGCAGGGTAGCTGGGGCAGGGTTTTTAAATGTGATTTTCAGGCAAAGTCTCGAGCAATATTTGAACAAAAAGTTGGAACTAGACAGTAATTTGTAATAATACTATCCAGATTTCACTGTATATTTTCTTAAAATATACTCATTTTAATGAATCTAATTTATATAATATTTATAAGCTGAATTTATTAGAATGAGATGAAATTCAGTGTGCTCTAAGAACTGAGCTTTAAAACCAAGAAGAATCTAAACAGATAAATAAAAAAAATGTGCTTCATATGTGCACATGGCTGAGTTTCAGTCATACATGTTACAAATCTCCATCTTTTAAGAGATAAATGCTATTTATTTTTCAGATTGAGACAAGGGAGTCACATGAGTTTCAGGCTGTCATCTCAAGGACACATAATTAGATCTTTGCCTCTTTTCTTCTTTCCACTTCAGTTTTACACAGCAGATATACTGAGAAATACAATCCTCCCTCATTAGGAAGGTTTTTTTCTTGTGCTTTCTCAGAGGCAGAGAGACTGAAAAGAAGTTGAAAACAGTGGTAAGAAATCCAAGTTGAGAAATCATGTAATGGTCAAAGTCTCCCTAGTATGAAATCCCATTGTTCAATGGAGTCAACAGATTTTATGCAAAACCAACAGCTGACACTCCAGAGCTGAGAACAAGCCATGTAGGATCTCATTTCCAAGCAAGGACCTAGATTTTGATGTTAAAAGATTCTTATTTGATATGGAGAGAAAATTCATCTTGCAGCAATTTGTGATATGCAAGATTAGAAATTAGTGAGAAAAATACAGGTGGTATATAGCAACACTTTCTTTAAATCTGGCTCTGTATGTGTCTTCTATACAAATAAAGTAATCTTATGCTGTAATTTCTACATAGCAATGGTTATATAGAATTATTTAATATTTACTTTTATCTACTTTTCTTTTTTTTTTTTTGCATATGTAACCACCACTTGATGTTTTGGATGGTGAAAAAATAGTTGCATATTATGGAGTCTAGTACATCAAATTTCAAAATCTCTCTCTTCAGAGATAATTCTAAAAACTCTGAAAAACAAATTTTTTCCACTGGTTTGACTTTCTTAGTATTGCAATATGGTTTGTATTACTAGTGTGGCATTTTGATATTTATATCAAAACTAATTTGAATGCCCAAATCTTTATTTGTCCAAAACCGAGGGGGGACTTCTAAGACCACTTGATTTTTCCTTTCAACATTTCAAAAATGGGTTTGATCTATTTCTGGGGAGGACAGCTACCTTAGGTGACAGAAAGAACATGATTCCTGACTGTTCTAATTTTTTCTATTTGTTTTCAAATACTTGAATTTTCTGGGAAAGCTGAGTCCTAATTTTTTAATCTCTCCAGGAGATTTTGTCATATCCCCCCCCAAAAAAAGAACACAAATCACAGATTAAGATAAAAAATTGCAGACAAAAGTTTGCCATTGTGCATCAAAGAAAAGCATGAAAAAGTTTTAACAAAAGTACAGTGATTCTCATTTATATATATTGTCAACACGGCAAACCCAGCTGTGCTCAGATACCACTAGAGCTTGGTGCACAGCTGTGACATTATAAAAGGAACTCGATTGCCAATCAGAGATTGGCTTGAGAGATTCATTGTCCAAGCCATTCTCTAATAAAGCTTCTGGAACTCTGTGTCTGCTTCAGTTATTGTCTCTAAGAACAACCCAATATTGTGCAACTAAAGGCATTACAGAATGTCCCTATTACACTAGGTTGTATATTGTTTAAAAAACACTTCTAGCTTTTAAATAAAGTTCAACAATGTATTCTTTCCCTCTATAGTTCTCTACTTGAGTAGACATGAGAGGTAGACTATTGGAGAGCTATAACAGAAATCCTTTATTTTTCTACAGCAATCAGCAGTTTTATTCATGGTTAATATCTATTTATCCCCTTTCCAAAGAAAAATAGTTCCAAGTGGCAAAGGTAGTACCAAGGTACAAATAAGCAAGTATGTCATTAATATTCCTTGCAAGTGAAATCTCATTTGCCTGATGTATTCTGCAAATATGTCACAAAATGGCAAAATGTTGAGTCTCTGACATTCTAGCTCCCCAATAAACATCTTAAGTGGATATATTTTTGATCCTTCTCTTACCAAGTCACAATATTTTCAAAATTCTAAGAATTTCTGGAATAAAGAACCACATTCATCTCTGTTCTAGAAAGGATTGCTTCTCTATATTGCTTCTTTATATAATATTAAACAACAGCTCAGTCCTTTACATAACACAAGTGGGAAAGTGATTTTAAGGGTTGTCCACATGCAAAATATCTTTTGTTGTAATCAAAAGTTGCTTTGGATCAAATGAATAAAAGGAATTTTGTGATTCCTGACACTATGCTACAAGATCTTGAACATTCTGTGGTACAAATGGTATTGAGATTGATGCATTCTGAGTAAAATTCTGCCTTTCAAGAAAATTTACTATATGCAACTTACATTGTATGATATTTACATTTAAAGATGTGGAGAAGTTATATATCAAGAATTAGCATTCCATGAATAAACCTAAAGATACTGTAAGATATAATGTTGTGACTTCAAATGTGCTTCAAATTTCAGATAATATCTTCAAAGTTCAAAACTATAAGTTCCTTGTTCTTATCCAATCATTATCTCTCATTTTAAGTACAGGTTTTAATTTTTTCACCATACATCTTAGAAAAAATTAAGGGGGAGGGGCACCAACATTTGACAATTTTTCTTTGAAACATAAGATTTATAATATACAGTTTTTAGCTTTTACTCTGTGTTTGGCACTGTTCTCAGAATGTTATGTCTATTGATACATTTAATGTTCACAAAAAGCCCACAATGTATGAATTCTTATCACCTCTCAAAAGGTAAAATAAATCAAATGTACAGATAATTATGTATATTGTCCAAGGACACACAGATCTTCATAAAATGTAAAGGAAGGGTTTGAATTCACATTCCATTGACTTTAGCACTCATACTCCTAACTACTACTCAGTGCTACCTAACTGATTTGTTCTACTTGTAGAGACCTTAATATGTTACTATGACTGCTTCTTACTAGTCAAATAAGAAGAAAATAAATTACAGGAATATTTTAATTCTATCAGAATGCAGAATGAGGTTGCCCTCAATAAAAATCTTTGTTTCATCTTTTGATCTATAGTGATTCAGTAATTTAGTAAAGAGTAAAAACTCATAGGCTCTCTTTATTTTCTAAGGTTTTTCCAAGTCAAAGGTAGTTTCATAAAAAAAGCATGTTATCCAGATAAATTTGATTGTTACTTCATAGATCTTTCAGTCACATTTATTCAAGTGAATAAACTGAACCCTGAAAATGATGGTGTAAATGCTATATACATTCATCTCAGGTGATACTTTTATGAATAGCTTCAATCATTCCTTTTCTTGATGTAACAGGTAGGTACTTTTATTTATGAGATTAGGATACATATATATAATCTGAAGACTTCAATGTTTCTCACAGAATTATTAAATAAAATCATGCATTTTCATGATGTTTTATAGTCTGTAAATCCTTCAAATAAGCTTAAAGATAAATACATATTCATTGAAAATATGAAAAATTTTTAAAAGATTACATTTTCATAATTCAAGTTTTCTGAATAAGTATAAATATGCAAACACAGAAAAACATTCCCCTGAATTTTCATGAACTAAAGTCACCTTCTAATTGGGAAACACAGTAATTAGCACCCCAAAGCAGAGAGTTCTATGGAAGAAACTTTAATTTGTACACATTCTATATATAATATATATGCTAACAAAACCTAAAAGCAAACAATATATCACACAAACAGAAAATCCAGTGTGATTTGGTGCCTTATTGTAATAATTTGAAAGATTTGAAAAATCTTGCCTCTAAAAATTATAGTTCAAGTATCTCAGAAATAGTGTTTTAAGAGGGAAAATTCTTAGAAAACAATGCCTATGTGTACATATATTTAGGATAATATTTTATTTACTCCATATTACAAATATATGTAATGGTCTTTTATTTCTGTGGAGTTTTTACTGGACATTATGTAGCAGGGGGTATATGCATATATGTGTGTGAAAAGCTTAAAGATAAATTAGCTTAGGCTTTTAACCTCAGATCAAAGTACCTTACCATGACACCTGCAATTCTGAAACAATTCCCCAGTGAATGGTTAAAAAGGATATCTATCCATCTATATATCATTTTTTTCCTTTTACTCATGAGAAGAAAATGTTATTTGAGGATTTAGAAATCAATCCAGAAATCCCTTATCCATTGTACAATAAGAAAAACATACTGAATCTCATTTTTGTTTCCCTACAAGTTTATCAATTTTTGATTATGCTTTCACAGTTTCGAGTCACAGAGTTTCAAGCCAAAGCCTTTATAATCTATTTCAACACAGCAAAGCTATCATCATGCCTTCTGAAAATAATGGCTTCCACAAGATGGTTATAATAGATCATCCTGAATTAGAAATCCTTTATGTAGTCTCTTTCAAAGCGAGCAAGTGATCTGAGATGGAGTGCATGCCTGCCTTTTTGTTCCATTCACTGTGTCGCATATTTTCAATTCCACAAAGTTTCCCAAGTACTTACCCTGTGCCAGGCACAGTTCTGAGTGTGAGTGATTAAAAAAAAAAAAAAAAAAAAAAAAGCTCTTGTTATGTATCTTGTACCTTATGCTCCTTTTAAGAAGATGGCCATGAAAAATGATATTATAGAATGGCCCACACAGTAACATCAGATTTAGCAACAGTCCAGAGATTACAAAGATCCCTATGGAGAAGATAAGAAATGACATATAAAATGATACCTGGGATGGGTTGTGAAAGATGAATAAGAGTTTTCTTAATTCTAAAGATATTATAACATTATTCCTATAACTATGATTTAGTTTCCATCTATAGATATTAGCATAGAGAAAATGTTTCTATTCTCAGATGGGAGCAATATTAAAGTTTAATATTTATCATATCTTTAGAAGAAAGATTTTAAACAATGATGTGAAAATTTTAACCTCATTGGAAAGATCTTGTATTTTCATGGTAAGAGCTGATGAAATTTTGCAGGGTAAATTTGTGTGTAAAGCAATAGGGTTTAGCTGTTCAAATAACTAAGAGGATCTGCAAAAGAAATAATTAGGGATGTAAAGTTTGAGGAAAAGTGTCAATGATACATATCACCTGATCTTCACTAAATAAAACACCTACTGAGTATCTGGTGTATGCAAGAGACCATTCTAGACTTCTAGAATATCAAAATGAAAGTAATTTCCTTTCATGTTAGAGTTTTCAGTGTAGTTAGAAAGAGAACTTCCTTAGTCATGGTTATGTAGTTAAGGACTATGGCAGAGATAATCCAAAAAAACAGAGGTAGGGACAATAACAAAGAAATGGAGGGCTAAGCAAGACTTCATGGAAGAAGGGCATTTTTTTTTATAATATAAACTTTTGTTTTTATAAAATAATAGTAATAGGCTTTAAATATATGTACAATAAAATATGTGTCAGTAAAGTTCAAAAATAAGTAGATAAATGGTGTTTAAAATGTTTATAATTAAGAAGAAGGGCATTTGATGGTAAGGATGAAAGAAACTTGGAAGAGCAGCTTAGGTAAAGAAAAAAGCACATACTGATGCTATGATACAGGAGACCAGACTGGCCATTAGTAATTTTGAAGAATGTAAGATATGAAGACATTTCTTTGGGGATCTTCCAGAAAGAAAACCCATATGGCATTTTAGAGTGGTTAAATTTTAGATCATTGGACTATATTTTATTTGTGTGAGAGTGTGTATTTGTGTGTGAATTATATCATTTAAAACACACCAGAAAGGGCTTTCATAAAGTCAACATATATATTGTAATAGCATTATTCAAAAGAGAACACTATGGCTCTTTTATTCTTAGTACATAAAGTTATTCACTTAAAATTAAAAAAAAAACTATTACCTATATTGGCAAAATAAGTTTATTGCTACATACCAAACACAACTTCTTAGGTATTGGTTGATATATTTAGATGTGAGGATCCCAAGGCCTTGTCTAGGGCATCAAGGTAGGGACCGCCATGTTTGATTAGCGTTGTCTACCACTCCTGAGATAAAGAGTATTGAATCTGAGCCTAATCCCTTAAGAAGCTGTTTATTTTGCATTAAGCTAAGATCTGTGGAAACAAAATCTATAATATCAATGATGGCTAGCATTTATTAAGCACTTACAACATGCTTTCCATCAATGAAGAACTTCACATGTATTAATTAATTCAATCCTCACAACCACTTAGTGAGGTGGGAACTAAGCACAAGAAAAATCAAGGAGTCTGTGCAAGGTAGCAAGGTAGGCAGTTAGTGAGGCTTCCCAACCTGCCATTTGATTGTAGGGGAAGCGCTCTTGTCAGCTGTATAATAGAGCCTCTCTGTCAACTATCCATGTTAAATGATTCATAGGACAATATCATTTATATCAGTAATGCCCTAAAAAGTAGTAATACATACTTAAATATTATGCAACTACAACATCAAGAGGATACATGAAAATAAAGCAGTCTCTCTTTAGCACTTCTTCTTTGCAGTCAACCTGAAGTGTTCTTAATAGTATTACTTGTAAATCTATGTTCTATACTCCATACCATGATTCTACATATTCAATAGTCTATACTCTATGTACTCTGTACTCTGACCCAGTTCATCATGGTGTGTCCCAAATGTAAGAGAGGAAAAGGGAGTATGATTTAGGAATTTCATGGACTATGATTTTAATTTCAGTGTCTATGATTTGGCATAAGCCACTTAACCTCTCTTGAGTTTCAGGATCCTCATTTCTAAAATGGAAATAAAGTGGTACATATCCGACATTCTCTGTAAATGCAACAAGACATTGGACTATGATTTCCTACCTCTTTTATGCATAGAAACATCCATTGGAACAACTCTTTCTATACAAAAATACCTTTATGGGGCTGCGACGGTAGTAAAGTGGTACAGTGCTTGCCTAGCACATGTGAGGCATGGGGTTCAGTCCTCAGGACCATAAATAAATATATATATTATGTCCATCTACAACTAAAAAAAAAAAACACAACTAACTTTCACACAAGGTAAGGAGACCAGGTAAGAGATGACACAGCACCTGGGTATAGCACAGAAATACTATCATGTGCTGCATAATGACAATGTTTTGGTCAATGATAGGCCACATATACAACAGAATTCCCATAAGGTAATAATGGAGCTAAAAAATTCCTGTTGCTTAGTAACACAATAGCCTTGAAAACATCATACAGCAATATGTTTCTCACATGTTTGTGTGATGCTGGTATAAACAAACCTAGTGTGCTGCCAATACATAAATGTGTAGCATATATGGTTATCCACAGTACATAATACTTGAAACTAAAAGCAAATGACTATGCTACTGGTATTTGTATTTACTGTACCATATTTTTATCATTAGAATATACTCCTTGTATATATGAAAACAAGCCATGTCTCTTGATTACATCAAAAGACCACATTGTGATAGATTTATGCTATGTAGGTTTATGTAAGTACACACTATAATGTATGTACAGTAACAAAACCATATAACAATATATTTATTATAATATGTTCCTGTTGTTAACAGAGGCATGATTTTAAGGAAAGAGGTATTGAAGAATGTAGGAAAGATAGATTTATATTACCACATTATACTTCCCCAACTACAGGCAGTGCAGCACAGCACAGCACAGACAGAAATACCCTTCAGGGCTGGGCACAGTGGAGTGCATCTGTATTTCTAGTGACTTTTGAGACTGAGGCATGATTGCAAGTTTGAGGCTAGCCTCAGCAACTTAGCAAGATCCTGTCTCAAAATAAAATGAACAAATAAAAGGTCTTGGGATGTAGCTCATTCGTAAAATGTTCCTGGGTTCAATTTCCAGTACCAAAACAATAATAATCATCATAAATACTACTACTAATAACAAAAATACATAAACACATACCCACCCTCCAGGTGATGGAAAGAGAAGGGAATGAGAACCAGATTTCATTTCATAGACCAATACCAATGCTTCCCAATAAAAACCAGGTCCAGGAAGACTTGCATGGCCCTGAATTCCAGGCTGCTTTGGGGGAATGTGCCTTCAGACTTAACTTGGTACCAGGTTGGATCTCATGGCCATAGGCTCTATGACTGCCTAGCATACTTGATGTATGGGATACTTCAGTGCCAGATGTTTTCCAGTACCCCTAGATCCCCACCTGGCCCCATCACAAGACTAATCCCAACAAACTGGGCTTAGAGTTTGTCCCAGTGTCAGGTCAACTCTCATAGAATCAGGCTACAGGTTTGTCCCAAAGCCAAGAGAACTTTAGTGATCCATACTCTGGACTGGCTCCCATGTCTCCAGACTTCAGGCTTACCCCAGCCCCAGGCTAGCCACTGCAGCCCAGGTTCATATTACAGACTATCACAGAGTCAGTTAGGCATGTATAACTGTCTGAAAGAGTTCAGATAAATGCATTAAGAAAAGTCAGCAAATGCCAAGACAACTTAGAGGAAAAAATAAAATCAGGGAAAATAATGAACATTCCAAATTAGAATTTAACAGAGAGATGAGAAATGTAGTGAGTGAAAAATGCACTTTAAAGTATTAGTGCATAAAAATGCACTCTAAAGTATTAGAGCAACAAAAGAGATTGAGCATAAGAAAAAATATAAAAACATAAAGACAGTTTATTTGAAAATATACAATCAAAGGGAGAAAAGAAATGAAAAAAACTCAAGATTAATGAGAGCATCAAAAGGGCAAATATTCAAGTTATAGAAATGTAATGAAAGAGGTTAGAAAGGTCATTTAAAGAAATAGAAATTTTTCTAATTCTGGAGAAAGATACAAATATTCAGGTATAGGAAGGTCAAAGATATAACTTTATGTCAAGAAACTAGAAAAAGAACAAAATTAGCCTGGCATTAGAAGGAAGGAAATAATAAAGATCAGAGCAGAAATAAATAGAAACTATAAAAGCAATAAAAATTATCAATAAATCTCAAATTGTTTCTTTGCACACATAATGGCAAACTTGAGTTGGACTAAAATACAAGAGAAGACTAATAAGTAAAATCAGAAATGAAAGTTGGGACATTACAAATGACATTAGAGAAATACAAAGGGTCATGGAAGACAAAATTTATAATAATTACATGCCAATGAATTGGATAACCTGGAAGAAATAAATTTTTAGTAACATATATACTAATATGACTAAATAAAGAAAAAAAAACTGAAAATCTCAACAGACCAATAAAGAATAAAGAGGGTGAATCAAAGAGATTGAATAAAGAGTAATAAATTGTCTCCATTTACAGGAAAGGCCAGGACCTGATGCATTCATTGATGAATTCTAACAAACATTTTAAAAATAATTAGTACCAATATTTCTAAAAGTCTTCCTCCAAAATCAGATACTTCCAAACTCATTTTATGAACCCAGAATTGCCCAGACACCACATTCAAACAATACTACTACAAAAATGAAAACTACAGGCAAAGGTCTATTGAATATTGATGTGAAAACTATCAATAAAATACTAGCAAGGTGAATTTAACAGCATATTGAAAAGATAATTCAGCATGATCAAGTGCGATTTATCTTAGGGATGTTAAACTTGGTTTAACATTGGCAAATCTGTGTGATGCACCATATTAACAGAAACAAGACCAAAAAGCAATATGATCATCTTAATATGCACAGAAAAAATGTGAAAAAGTTCAAATTTGATATAGAAAGAATGTACCTCAATAAATAAAGGCTATTTATGAATAACTCACAGCTAACATCAAACTTGAGTGAAAAGTTGATATACAAGAGAAAGATGATATACAAGAGAAAAAAATAAAAGACATTTAAATTGGAAAGGAAGAAGTTGGCTGTGCTTGTAGATGACATGAAAACAATTTGTACATGCCTTAATGATTCCATAAAAAATTATTAGAATAACAAGTTCAATAAATTTATAATCTATAAAATCAGCGAACAAAAATTAGTATTTCTACACACAATGATCTCAAAAAATAAATCCAGGGGAAAAATCCCATTTGTGATAGCTACAAAAAATACTTAGGAATAAATAATTTTAAAGAAACAAAATACTCATACACTCATAAATATGAAACAATGATTAAACAATTTCAAAACAAATAAATGAAACAATTCCATGCTCATGAATTAGTAAAATGAATATTACAATTTCATACTTCCCAAAGCATTCTCCAAGTGTGATGCAATACCTATCAGAATTCCGATGACACTTTTCACAGAAATAGAAAAAAAAATTTCTAAAATGTGAATGGAACCAAAACAGACTTGAAGGAATCAAATCAATCTTGAGCAAGGCATAATAGTACCTGATTTCAAAATATACTAGAAAGCAATAGTAATCCAAATACCACAGTACTGTTATGAAAACACACATACAGAACAATGGAACAAAATAGAGGACCCAGATATAAATTCATACACTTATGGTCAATCAACTTTCGACAAAATTATAAGAACATAGAATGGGAAAAGGACCATTTTCTCAATAAATGATTTTGGGATAACAGGCTATTCACATTCAGAAGAATGAAAATAGAATTATATCTCACACTATAACCAAAAACTCAACTTAAAATGCATTAAAGACTAGCCAGTCACAGTGGGGCACTCCTGTAATTCCAGCACTTTGGGAGGCTGAGACAAGAGAATCATGAGTTCAAAGCCAGCCTCAGCAACAGCGAGGCACTAAGCAACTTAGTGAGACCCTATCTCTAAATAAAAGACAAAATAGGACTGAGGATGTGGCTCAATGGTCGAGTACCCCTGAATTCAATCCATGGTACAAAAAAAAAGGATTAAACACTTAAATGTAAGATCTGAATTATAAGTTTTATGAGAGCCTGGGGTTGTGGCTAAGTGGTAGAGCGACTGCCTAGTACATGTGAGGCATTGGGTTCGATCCTCAGCACCACATAAAACAATAAATAAAATAAAGGTATTGTGTACATCTAAAACTAAAAAATATTTTTGAAAAATAAGTTTTATGATAAAACAGGGGGAATAATCTATGACATTTTTCTGGGTAATAATTTCTTGATATTATTTCAAAAACACAAACAACAAAAAAGAGACCAATAGAATTGCACCAAAATAAAAAATTTTTTACAACCAATGAAACCATCACAAGAGGAAAAAGACAACTTATAGAAGGGGAGAAAATATTTACAAACCATACATCTGGTAAGAGGTTAATATCCAAAATATACATGGAACTCAACAGCAAGACAACAAATAGCTCAATTTAAAAATGGGCAAAGGACTTATACACAAATTTCTCAAAGGAAGATATACAAATAGCAAGAAAGTATATAAAAAATGTTCTATATCATGAATCATTAGAAAAATGTACATTAAATTCACAATGAGGTATCACCTCACACCTATTATAATGGCTATTATCAATAAGGTGACAGATGAGTACCAGCAAGGATGTGGAGAAAATGGAATGCTTATAAATTGGTGACGGTAACATTAATTAGTATAGCCATTTATGGAAAACAGATAAAAGTTCCTCAGAAATTTAAAAATAGAACTGTATGATCTAGCATTTCCACTATAGTATCTCAAAGATATCTGCACTCATTGCAGCATCATTCACAACAATCAAGATATGTAATCAGCCAAGTGTCTATCAATGGAGAAATGAGTGGAGAAAAAGTAGTATATACCATGGAATAATATTCAGTGTTGAAAAGGAAATCCTATTTTTTTTTTGAACTACATGAATAAACCTAGCTGGCACTATGTTAAATAAGTTATCAGGTAAAGAAAAAAATCATTGCATGATCTCACTTGTATGTCGAATCTAAAACAGTTGAACTCATAGAAGTAGAAAGAAACTGGGGAGGTGTGGTTGGTGCATCTGGGAAGGTGTTGGTCAAATTTTCAGTTAAATAGAAGGAATAAGTTCAAGAGATCTATTGTACAATGTGGTGACTATAATTATTTACAATGTACTAAAAGCATTCTTAGCAATGTTACTTGATATTAAATGTTCTCACCACAAAAATCATAAGTATATGAGGTAGTGCACATGCTAATTACCTCAGTCTACTCATTCCACAATTTATATATATTTCAAAATACCATACTTCATGCCATATTTGTAAAATTTGCTATTTTAAGAGAAAGACCATGTATTTACCCAGATAAGGTAAAAAGAAAATGAAACACCAAAACATTTAGCACTGTGACTGAAATACAGTGTGCCTTTCCAAGTGGTAATTATGTTAATTGCTACTGCTTCTTATGTGTCTTTCCACACATGAATTAATTTGTCTCTTAGTCTATTTTCTATTATACTAAAATACTGAACGCTAGGAAATTTATGAGGAAAAAAAGATTTATTTAGCTCACAGTTTTGGAGCCTGTAAGTCCAAGATTGAGCAGCCCTACCATTTTGCTTTGGTGAAGACTGTCATGTTGGAACCATCATGGCAGGAATGTACACAAGAGGGAGAGAGAGCAATCACATGGAAAGACAAGAAGACAGATTCAGGGGCCAGGTTTGCTCTTTTAATAGTAACCTACTTTTACAGGAACTAACAGGCATCCTTGAGAACTACATTAGTGGCTTCCAATGAATGTGCTCTGCAATGATTTAACCACTTTCCATCAGGCTCCACCTTTTAAAGGTTCCACCACCTCCCAACACTGCCACACTGAAGACCAGGCTTCGACACATAAACTTTTAGGACACACACTCAAACCATATCCAAACCATTGCAGTTAGGGTACTATTTTAAATATAAAATTTACATTTTTACTTATCTAAATATATATGTACATACTACATATGCAAATATTATATAATTATTTAATATAAAAGATTATTTGATGTTTTTATAAATTAAGGAGTTTTCATTTTTAATTAATTACTATGACATTCAATTTTGCAGGAAGTGGGTAGTTTGAATGAATAACAAGAAGAAAAGATTCTGAATATGTAGGGGATTTTCAGAAGAAATTCATATGAATCCTACAGTTTTATAAAGTCTTTGAGGATGTAATATGTTTAAGTATTGGGGCTCTTTTCCATTTTTGTATAACCTGCTAAACAGGCAGTTACTCAATATTGTACAGAATGTTTGGAATAAAAGTCCTCCTCTTTTAAACATTTCTGAATGGTAGGATTTTTTAAAGGATCATGATGAAATATCAATAAATATTTGCTTATGGAGTAGCTTTTGTGACTAATAAAGGCATTTGTTGGAATATTTTATAAGAATTATTTATACATATAAAATAGACACAAAATAAATGGCTATTTAAAAATATGATATTAAAATGTTTTTGAGGGATATTATACATATTTTTCAGATTTGACTTTTCACACAGTGTGTTTATAAAAATTTCATAGTGGGTATTATGTCAGAGGTTGAATTTTGCTACATTATAGGTTCTACTAAATACAGAGTTATTGGGCCATCTAGGTTCAAACTATTATTTTGTCAATTAATAAAAATACTGTCTATACTCATAATTCAGTGACATAGACTACAAGGCTTGCCTTTGCATAGCCACAATGTTGACATGAAGATAATCCTGTTATTTTTAATTGCATAATTTTTGTTTCTAGTTTAACAGAAGTTTCCTAGGATATAATAAAAAAAGACCATTTTCTCATTTTGTTGTTTTGTTTTGTTTAATGAAATTATGACTTGTTCCTATGAGTCAAATACTTGGGAAAATTTTTAAGAACAAAAGATCCTCTTTTTCCTTAAAATCTCTCAAACTGAAAGTGGGTTTGTATTTTGTTTAAGTCTTTCATTTATTAAGTAATATTTAAATTTAGGCCATTTTCTAATGTATATTTATTCAAGGTCATTTCTATAAATTGATAAATTGATATATTCCTCCCTTGTAATTTATCTTGTATCTTGATTATAAGAACTTAAGATACTAGATTTGTATGTAATCACCATCAATAACAGAACCTGTTTCACTAATAAATTATAATTAAAATTTAAAAATATTTTCAACTTCATGGAGTAAATCATGGTTTATTGTGGTTTTTAAGTTTTCATATCTCTGAGTACGAGGATTTTGAATATTAATTTTATGCCATTTTAAATATATATGTGTATGTCATATTTGGATTATAAAATTAGTGTGCAGTACTTTGTTCATAAATATAAAATTCTAATGCTTTTTAATTCTCTTTAGCATGCTACTTAAAGTAGCAGCCTATTTCTGTATTATAATTTATACTTCATATATTTGATATACTTAATTTGCAAGAAAAATGAATAACCAGCAAGCAATTGAATATCTTGAGAATGCAAGGTTAGTATTATATTGGTAAAGGGATTTTTCTATTGTAGATCACACGTGAGCTATTACATAAGATCATAAAGCAGCAAATTTGTTCTTTAAGTAGCTATATGGTTAGATCTAATTTTATTCAATAAATACTTAAATAATGTTGATTCTTTGAAAACAAAAGACTAGTTATTTAGTGCACTATTTCATCTTATTTTCTTCCCACATTGCTAACAAATATGGAATAATACATTAGAACTAATAAATTAATCTTAAATTTCCTAGGGTGTTTTTGGTGATTTTAGTTCCCATGTAAAATGAGTATATTTAGTGGACCTAATGTTCTTATTTTAAATATGTTATGTTTTCATTGTAAGTGTTTTTCAATGGAAAGCAATAAATGTCTGTTCAGTATTGGAAAACATCATCTGACTAGAGTGGGGTTGCAGTTTATTTCAAGCATATAAAAAGATAATTTTTTCTCTGTAAGTTTTCCTGGCTAGTCAGAATCAATTTGTATACAGCAGGCTGGTATATTTTGTTAGGAACTTGATTATAAAATTACCTAACTCCAATTCAGAAAAATATTTATGAAAAGTTTAATAATCTCTCTAGAATTGAAGTAAATTAAATGATACAAAAAATAGCAGCAAATAGAAATTTTCTTTATACATGAGTATGAAATAACACTTCATAGCCTCTGACCATCGTTCAGAGTAATGAGGTGGCTTACATAATTTAAGCCTTAGAGATATTTATATGTTTCTGAAAAACTCAGTTTAATTAGTTTCTATTAGCTATTTCATCATGATCTAGTATTGTTAGAAAAAATTTTGTAAATGCATAGAATTGGTTTAAACTTTCTAGATTTGTATATATAGATTTTAATATATTTTATAATTTTCCTTGACAGAAAATAAAAACAAACCTATTGTATCTTAGAGTCTAACATGCATGTAAGTTTCCAGATGGGAAGAGCCTTCTGGATATTTGCATGAGAAAAAAAGGGATGTTATCAATTCCACATCAGTGAAATGTACAAGCCAGACATTCAAAATTCAATAAAATATATGTACTTAACAACCAAGAAAACCAAAGCATTATGCAGTCTCCAACACATTCAGCTAATACTCAGCTGTGGTCTTGAGTCAGCCCTTCTAATTTCTTTTCAATCATGGAATAAATTGTGACATACAAGGTATTGCTGTCTCAAATATGGAAAGGAAGACAATTTTTAAAAATTAGGCGACCTAAAACTAACAAACTTGTAATGTATAAAGGTTAGGCCAAATCCAAACCCAGACTATGTCCTGATGCGGGTTAATACAATGCTACCTTAATAGTTTTATTCCTTATTCAAAATCTATATATTCCTGCCATCCAACTCGTTTTCTAGTTATAAGCTACCTAGTTATAATATAAATACTGCATATTACAGAATGAAATGTTGTCTGGTATTACAGTACATTCTCCTCCCAACATCAGATAAGGATATGGTTTTCTCTCAATCTTAGCTTTCCCAAGGAGGGAATGTGGCTTGGTTTGATGTAGGGGTCAATGTGATTTAGCTTATTTATTTTTCTTCTGTAGTGGGCTCTTCTCTAAGAACCAGTGTCTTCAGCAGTTTCACAAAAGGCATATTAGAACTTCTAGATTAGACTTTTTGTTATGTCTGCTGATTTTTGCCTCACCAATTAACCCATGGAGCACACCATTGAGGTAACATACTCCATCCAGGGTAAGGAAGATTTTTTGTTTTCTAACCTCTATTTGGCAATCCTAAGGGTTCTTTCTATTAAAGAGGAAAGGGTATTTTTTTTTAAAGTTGTCAAGTAAAAAATTTTTTTCCTTAGGCAGAACAGTGTGAAAATTTCCAAATGTATCTCAAGGAGATTTGAAAACTCAGGCAAAAAGCCAGCTTCAATTATAGAATTATATTAACTTTGTTTTTTTGTTTTGTTTTGGTTTGGTTTGTTTTGTTTTGTTTTGGTGCTAGGGATTGAATCCAGGGGCTTGTGCATGCAAGGCAAGTTACCAACTGAGTTATATCCTCAGCCTCTCCTAGTGGTTTTGATCCTTAATGTTCAGTTAATATTAGATAAATTTATGCAGACATTGGTATAATCCTATGACAGTTTATTTTTTTAATTTATTTATTCTACTTAGGTTTACATGATAGCAGAATGCATTTTGATTCATTGTACACAGATAGAACACAACTTTCATTTCTCTGGTTGTATGTGATATAGAATCACATCATATATGCAGTCATACATGAAGCTATGGCTATGATGTCCATCTCATTCCACTATCTTTACTATCCTCATAACAGTCCATTTAAATCGCTCATTATACAAATAATTAATTCACATTAAACATAATAGAGTGGGTTACTTTTAAATATATGTTTAAAGGAACCATGATTTTCTTTCATAATTAACCTGAGTTAAATAGTGAAAGTAAAGCAAAGGTAGGGAAACATTATTCTTAGTATTATTAAAATATTAAAAAAATAAAATGTACATTTGAAATTATAATTATTTTCCCTATATTTGAAAATTAGCAAAACTTTATTAAATATGTAGTATACAAATAGGAGTAAATTCCTTTGTAATTCTTTAGAACAATTATGAGATTGTATTTTATAAGAAAATAAGTTTGTGAATCCAAAAAAAATTTAGAAAATGCCTATTTCAACAAAAAAAAATGTGGCTTTCAGTGCTTCTGTGTGGTAAGTGGAGCAAAACTCTCTCCACTTAAAAACCAACATAGCAATATATAGAATACTGCTTTTAGCTGAGTTAGCAGCATTGCATCAGGCTGTGCCACCCTTAGTCCGTTTGCTCTCCTATGATTCTCCGTAGAAAAACTCTCCATGTAGAGCACTACAGGTAATTCTGACCCTTAGTCTTAGACTTTCCTGCAAAATGAAGCTTCTTGCTATCTCTGTACTTGTATATTATTTGGTCACTGATTCATTTATGGACAAAGTTTGAACTTATTTGCTCTAAATGAACTTATTTGCTCATCCATATCTAGCATGCATTGAAATACACTCTACTAACTAGACCTAAGTACTATGGAATACAAAACCAAATAATGGACTTAAAATTGTTCCTCTGTTTGCCACATGTCCATCTGGCAGGAGTGTACTGGTAAAGTGATTCTCCATCAAGTCGACTCTCTATTTCTGTCTAATCTTATTAAGTTGATTAGAAAAATTCACTTTACATTTGGGTTCATTACTTTATTAATTGCCCACCGGGAAAGGTGAAACTCTTTGGCAGGCATCCTGTATGCAGTTTTCTGTAATCCTCTTGATAGAGTCTGCCTTTGCATTTTAGTAAAAATTTTCAAGAATTGATAAAAATAAATGATTTTCCCAAAAAATAAATAGGGAATCAGAAATGATTATATAAGGGAGTAAAACTTCAAAGATTTCTGAAAAGTCATCTTTGATAAAAGACTTATTAGGAATGAGTTTAAGACACACTGACATTCACAATTGGGTTAAATTTGGAAACTGTTCAGTGAGAATTTGCTATGTGAACATTATTCACTCAGGGGCTGTGACAATTGCAAAAATCAGTAAGATTAGGAAGCAATTAAGAAGTAATGATAATTAGGGGTTAATTAGTTTCCATGCGGTCTACTGAGTGTTGGATAAGATTAGGGAAATCTACCTCTTATTAAGAGCATGGCTAGAGTGAAGACAAGAAATGGTATGGGTATATTTGTAAAGGTAATTTGATACTATTTAATTATAGGAAATAATGGTTCTAATACTACGAATACAAAATAATATAATAGTAAATTATAATGGTTATAGATATGTAAATTCAGATCATAGAAAGTAAAGCTTATAATACTTTTGATTCACCATTGTTGGATTTATAAAGGATATTTGACATATATTTTGGATATCAGAATTACAAAGTATGTACCCAAGGAATGTTTTGAATTTTTGGTTAATAAGTATTATATTTGGGTTAATAAGCATTTACAATAACCAACTAGTAGAGGAAATATTCACAAAAAACAACAAATGTCCTTCAGGGGAGAATATGCAATAAATATAATCTTAGAGGTACAAACCAACAATGGATGAGAACTGATATAATTTAGATAGATTGGGACATCAAAAACTTTTTATAGAGTTGATGGCTATTGAGCTGGGCATTACTTGACAGGTGGATTTAAGACAAGTGAACATGACATCATCTTTAGTGCATCTCCTATAGAAAGGAAATTACAATAATTCTTTGTGGACACCTGCAAGGACAAACATATTAGCCCCATAAAGCTTTATATTTTTAGACCTAGGTAGAAACATATTTGTGTATGTTTGTTTAAATCAGCATATCCAAGTCTTTTTCCTTGAGACTGAGCCATAGCAATTTGGGTTTAATATTGAGTTGAGTTTAGGAAGCCAGTGATAAAGTAATTCTGAGACATCATGGTTATGCTTATCACTTATTATTGTGCTTATAAAGCACATTTGTCTATGTTGCTCTCTCCTTTACAGATATGGAACAAGTATGACTGCATTGATCTGCATCCTGGTGCTTAGCTACCCTGACAAAACAAATTCTCTGATCAGAGTTGAAGGCTCCTTCCATCTGCCAAATTGATTGAAAGTGACATTTGACAAAGTGGCTAATCAGAGCAGTAGTCAGTTCCCTTCAACACAGACACTATCCAATCAGACAGACTCTCACTGGCCAAAAGGAAACCAAATTAGAAGAAAAGGACCAAGAACACTCTTCACCACACTCTTTAATGAGAACTAACATCCAGATCCTAGTCAATCGATATTTTTCCATTTAAAGATATATCCTAAAATGAATGCAGAAGACTTCCACAGTCTTTAACATCCATTCACACATGAATATCATATATACTGCCTTCTCCCTAATTATGTGATTAATATATTACATTTAACAATTTCTAGTTTGGCTACTTGCTTTCTGATTTATTTCCATTCTACAATGAGGAACATTTTGTTTTTGCCATTTACTCTTTTTGTTATTTGTTCTAAAGAGCAATTTTAATGCAATATAGTACAGTGTATAAAAAAATTACTACCTAATTAAAGAAGTCTAACATCTTTTATGCTTAATAACTTTCATATATTCCATGGATCATTGAATAATATGTAATTACTGGATAAATAAGTATTTGAGTTATTAGTGAAACAAATTTGTTAGCTGAAAAACAACTCATCAACAAAAGAGAATTTAATTCTCAAAAATCTTGTTACATTTATTTACTTATTCATTTATATAATATATTATTTGCATTCTTCTTTTCAACGAGTGATAATCCATTATTCACATTCTTTATTATGACACTAAAATTGTTCTAGGTTTGGCCAGGAAAGCCTCTACAAATTTGCTTGTAGAGCCTCTACAAGGCTCCTTTTGCTTATATTCCTGTCATTCTTTGAGCATTTCCTTGCCTTCTGGTGGAACAAGGTATTCTAGACTTATCTTGTTCCTCCAGTGCCACAATACAAGAGCTATAGTTCCTTTCCTTGGAGAAGTCCATCTAGAAACTAAGATCAGATTGCTAGATGTGCTCATTCCTGCTCATATTGCTTTGGGGCCCTCTCAGCAGACAGAGCTACAATATAGATGATACAGATGTGGATATGGATGAAGAGACATCTAATGCTGATAATGTCAAAACCAACCTGACCTTCTAGGGTATATGCTAGCCTTTCCTTTGACATATTTGTAACTCTCCTAAACAGTGAAAAAAAATGTTTATTAGTATAACTGATTTCCTCAAGCAGAGAATACCTCAAAAGAATTCAGAATTGCTAGTTCATACCACTGTTTTAACAATACAAATACCAAAAACCATATTAATTAGAGCTTGATAATTGTTTATAGTTCACATTATATACAACGGTGATGTACATGAGGGTAAATGGACACTATTCTGTGACATTTCAATATCTTTCATAGATACATCTACTGCCACCTTCTGTATCCTTCTTAGGTATGTACAATGTTTATTTTTTTAACCTGTATGTTCTTATACAGTGCAATGAACTATGAAAATTTTAAAAAATTAATATTTGATATATTATTGTTTAAAACAAAAAGTCCTTTTTACTTTTAAAAAGGACATATTGGATATTATTTGACAATATGCTACATCTATGTAATACACACTACCAAGATTCTTATTATTTATGCTGTCCTAGAAATTTTCTTGTGCCTCTTCCAAGTTAAAAATTCTGTCCTTAAGGGAAACCACTTTCTAAACCTTTTCTTCACAAATTTGGATTTGGCAGAAATTCATATAAATGGATTTATAAACTATAGGTATACACAAAAATGATAATTTGAGAATGTATTTAACTCTGATTTAAATGTCAGTTATGTATTCAAAGTGACCACATGAATCTTTTGCTATAATATAATTTTTAAAATTATTAACACTCATATGAAGATATCATAAAGATCTCAGGAGGAATCAGTTTCAAAATTTAAACCAAATTCAATTATGACTACAGATGAATAAAAATAACAAAAATTTCTATTTGTAACTTACTTCTAAAGCAACATATAAAAGATTCATCTAGTAATATTTACAATTTGTGAAGAGTAGAAAGTTGTGTTTTAGACATGAGAACCTCAATATCACTGAGTAGACAAGCAAAAGAAGGTATACACTAATAATCTTTCACCCAAAAAGGTAGATCTATTTCTTAAAAAAATAAAATAAAATAATATTTTCTAACATAAAGAAACAATCCATCAGGGTTACATACTACTTCACTGAAATTTAGCATTAGAGAAGTAATATTTTTTCTGAGTTTTCCTCAAATGATGTTCTGTGGAATCTCAGTGTTCTGAGAAATATTCATGTATCTGATTAATAAATACTTAATGAATCTCCACCATGCACAATTTATAATGCTAGACAGTTGAATTACAATTGTAAGTATAAGTGATATGAGGAGCTTCAGAGGAAGTAAAATGTTGTGATAGATATTAACTGGAGTGGAGGGAGAGTAGAAGGACAAGCTATGGCCTACAGGATAAGAAAATTGTAGTCATGTATGTAAAGTGCATGGGGATAAGCATTCTCACAGTAAATTTAATGCTCTTTCCTTCAGGTGGAATTCTGTTCAAAAATTCAGAAGGCTAGTATGGCTAGAACAGAGGGAAAGAGAAGAGTAGTACGAGACCAATAGGAAGAAGTCACAAGGGGGAACTAAGAAGAGTCTGTGTACAATGGCAAGGGGCTTGAATTTATTCTCAAGGCAAATAAGAATTAATGAGGAGTTTTAAGCTGAGAAGTAACAATGATTTAGAGTGTTAAAAGATTGCTCTGATTGTTCAATAAAAAATGAAATTAGAACCTGGAGTAGGATCGTGGAGACCAATTAGGTATATTATGCATGGCTGCCATTCACATTTGGTAAGTTATGCAGTGCACTCGTGTTCTAAATAACACAGCCAGTCATAATGAGGCATGGAAAGAGTGTGGGAATGACTGATGGTTGTGGAAAGCAGGGAATAGGGAACAGACACGCCCCTCCCCCACACACAATGAAATAAATATGATGGTCAGATAAATTTTATTTGTAACAGAAATTAGTAAAACAGTGTCTGCATTTGTAGTTCAAATATTTGAATAAATGATGGTGTCAAGTGCTCAGGCATGAGGAATTAATGGCAAATTTCGAACATATGAAAATTGAGGTTCTTGTGAGCCAGCTATGAAATGATGTGAAAGGCATGAGTCTGTAGTTTAGAGGAGAGGTCTATGTGGACCTGTGTGTGGAATTGGAAGGAAACAACCTACTCATGGCCATGGACAAAAGGGGACACTTTGGGAGAGAACACCGAAGCTGAAAATGCAGAAGACCTCCTGGTACTTCCACATTCAGCAACTAGTTAGAAGAAGACAAAACAGTAAAAGAGACTTAATGCATGACCCATGATATAAGAAGAGAACCAGAAGAGTGTGCACAATTGTGGCCTAGAGAGGTTTGTTTATATTTAGGAGATGATTAATTTTGTAAAAGAATGACATTAAGAGTTTTCAACATGGTTGCAGCTATCTTTGACAAGAGCACCTTCAATGGAGCGTTAGAAGCAAAAACCAAATTAAAGTGAATTGACAATGGATCATTAGAGAAGTAGAATTGGATAAAGTATTCAAAATAACAATAAGAAGTTATTCATATTAATATTGAATATGAATACAAATTTATATTCATAATAACAATGAGAAGTGAAGTTAAAAATGGAGGCAGTACTTAGAAGGAGCAGATAAAAAAATTTGTTTCATTTCTAGATGAGAGATACTAACATAAGTTTGAACACTTAATAGAATCCTGCAGCACAATTTTTTTCCCCATGGTCCTTTGTTTCTCAGTATATGGTAAACATCCTTTTTCTAGTATGGAGTACCAGTTGTAATGTGTTACAAAGTCAAGAAACATGAGACATTTGTACTCCAATAACTCATTGAAATTCAGGTAAAAGAGTCACAGTCTTGGTGGTGTAATAGGTTTGATAGTCATACAGATGATTTATTCTGGGACCAGACGGCTGACAGCTCCTTTCTTCTCCTTCAAACCCCCTTTTACCTGTGGGGATTCAAAGGCTTCCTCAAACGCATCCAAGTGAAAAGTGTGTGATTTTCCACATAGGTCTAAAGTGTAAAAAAGAGGTAGAAAGCAGCAAAACTGAGGAAAGAACCTGGGGAGGCTTAAGAGAAAAATACTATGTATTAATATGTATTTTTCATGCACTTAGCTTCTTTCTCTCAACATGTCTTAAGATTTTCCCTTTGTGTTTTGCTAATCTTTAATTAATTATCTCAAATTGTTGTGTAATGTGAATACCACAATTTTGATTTAACCATTCTCCTGTTAATAAACTTGTAGATTATTTTTATGTGGGCCTATATAAAAATCATAAAGGGGATTTACTAGAGTCCTTATTAGATTGGCTTATGCAACCAGAAGCTGATAGTCCTACAATGGTCACCTGCAGGCAGGAGAGCTGGAGGAACCAATAGCTGTACAGTCCAAGAAGCTGAACAAGAGGAATCAACCATGCTTCTCCAGTCTAGGACCTAAGGCCTGGAAACTGCCTGCAGTCACTAGGCAGAGTCTGCTTTCAAAGAGTGAAGGAGTTGGAGTCTGATATCCTCAGGCTATCACAGCAGCAATCAAGAACCTAGTCAAGAATCTAGCTTGTATCTTCTGCTGCTTGCTTGTTCTTCAAATTTTATGCTCCATCGAAACCTTCAACCTATTGGACAGTGCTGCTCACACTGAGTGTGGGTCTCTTCTTCAGTTTGCTGTCCCACATGCCAATCACTCCTAAAAACACCTGCAGGAAGCCACCCATAAAATGTGCTTGGACCAGATTGGCACTGAAGCCATTGAATGATAAGATCTGGTATCTGGGAACTCCCAGTAGCACCCCTTGCTGGTTTTGAGATGACTCAATACATTGTGAACTTTCACCCAGCTCTGCCAAAAGGTCCCGTGCAACACCTCAGATGGGCCTGACATGTTAAAAGCCAAACAGCCTGCCTACTCCTACCCATATCCTTTTTTTCGTGAAGAAGCGAACTCAAAGACAAGACTCCTCCCTACTGAAATCTTATACCTACCAATCTCCTTTGATCTGCACTGCTATAAATAAAGCAAGGGCAGGCTCTATCTTTGTTAGAAGCTTCACCAGGCTGGTCAGCTTGGCCCATTCCTGCCCCTATTCTGACAACATATTTTCTGTGTCTTATGGTTATTTTTTAGTACTATTTTCTTAGCTTTTATTTCTCAGTCAGCCCATCCCTCCAGAGGGGAACCCTTTCCCCTACTCATTCAGGATGTGTGTGAGAAACACCCTCATTGAGACACCCAGAAACCTCTTAAATTTAGGCATATCTTAATACAATCAAGTTGACAATTCAGATTGCAGTGTATAAATCGTTTTTCAAAGTAACTGTAACAGCTTTAGAAATATGGAGTGTTTTGTTGCTCTACAGTTTTTCCCACCCTTTGTAAATTTCAGTCATCAGGGTAAATGTGCATGATATTCCATTGTGGTTTTGATTTCTTTGTTCAAATTAATGCTTTTTAAAAATACCTTAGTGATTATAATATTCATCTGGGTTGGAAATGACTGTTTTAACTCTTTTACCATGGAGTTGAAGAACTGCTCCTGGAGATGTATTCACACATATGAGCTGGAAGCATAGGGAGGTGAAGAAACTAGAAGGAGTAGCATAATTTAGGTGCAACTTGATGCTCTAGTGCAAAAGAAGAGGATTCATTGGAGAAGAGGCCATCAAACCAGAGTCCAGAATCAATGTGAATGTTGAAGTGACTAATGTTAAAGGGGAAGACTGGATGGTGAGTGAAGAATCTGAGATACAATTTAAAAGTTCAGTTTTGAGAGAGAGATGTTCTGGAACTGGAGTTGAATATTCTGTTGACTATTCAGTGTCTTTGGATGACAAAATTAAAAAAAAATTTTTTTAGTCACTGATGAATATTATCTGAGAAATTGTGTGGTTAAAAAATTCTAATTTTAATTTTGCTTAACCTAGTATTTTCTCAGATACTTGTTTGAAAAACATGTATAGGGATAATGGCTTATACTGAACTCTGTATAGAAGCATTGTCCTAACATATTTAATGTATCTGGCGTAGTTCTTCTCTGTAACCCACTTAGTTGTGTACTTATAAACCTACTACCTCTCCAAAAGAAAAAAAAAATTAAGAAATACTACTTCAATATCCAAGAAAACTCAATAGTAACTCTAAACCTATATTATCTAAATCTCATATGTTCACTAAATGTTTTAGTGAAATATTTGCTACTGTGACCAAAAGACCTGACAAGAACAATTAGAAGAGGAAAAGTTTATTTTGAAGGTTTGCGGTTTCAGAGGTCTTAGTCCATTGATGGCTGACTTCATTGTTAGGGGCTCCAGGTGAGGCAGAAAAGCATGGCAGAAATGTGTGGTGGAGAAAAGCAGCTGGGGATATTGCATAGAATGCAGAGAGAGCGAGCTCCTCTTGCAGACAAAATATAAACCCCCAAGGACACACCCCCATGGACCCACCTCCTGCAGCCTGCCTACAGTTACCACTTAAGCTATTTTTTGCATAAATCCCCTGATAGGGATTAAGTTTCTCATAACTCAATCATTTTACCTCTAAGTTTTCTTGCATTGTCTCACACATGAGTTTTTGGGGGATACTCTAAACCATAACTGAACTTCTGAGTTGTTCTTCTGATTGTGTCTAGTTCACAAAATTAGAGGTGATGACCACTTTCTATGTGGTAAGGTCCTGTCTGTATTCCAGCCCATCCAAGCCTTAAGACCAAGTCATGTTCTTGCCAATTCTTATAGATAACCACTTAACCTTTCCTTCTACTTCCCTCATAATTAAAAATGTTCATAGTTGTCTATTTTTTCTGATACAGTAATTATGTATCTTTTGCTTGATAAAGAATTTCTATTCTCTTCTGCTGAGTTTCCTGTCATCCTCTACGGTTGATTTCACCTAAGTACTTGGATACATGCTGTGTCTGGTCTATATCACATCTTAAACTGAACTGCACCTGTATCTCTGAACATATAATCTGAGAAGGAGCTGACTGCCCGTTGATACTTAGTCACAATGGACTTCATGTCTGTTTTTATGCTAATACCATGTTTTTTTATTACTACAGCTCTGTAGTATAATTTGATATCAACTATTATGATTCCTCTAGCATCACTCTTCTTTTTCGGTATTTCTTCCACTATTCTGGTTCTTTTATTCTTCCATCTGAATTTTAGGACTGCATTTCCTAGTTCTGTAAAGAATGTCATTGGTATTTTAATGGAAATTGAATTGAATCTGTAGATCACTTTTGGTAATATGGCCATTTGACAATATAATTTTGCCTCTCCGCGAACATGGAGCTCTTTCCATCTTCTGAGATATTCTTCAAATAATTTATTCAGAGGTCTATAAAATTTTCATTGTAAAGGTCTTTAATCGCCTTGGTTCTATTTATTCCCAATGTTTATTTGTTTACTTTTTTAGGCTACTGTGAATGATGTTTTCCAATCTCGTTCTCTGTTGCTTTATGATTGGAGTATAGGAAAGCTATTGTTTTTGTATGATCTTTTATGCTACTACTTTGATGAGTTTATCAGTTCTAGAAGTCTTCAGGTGGATTTTTTATTTATTTATTTGTGTGTGTGTGTGCGTGTCTCCTAAGAATAGTATTATGTCATCAGCAAACAGAGATAAGTTGAGTTCTTATTTTACTATTTGTATCCTTTTAATTTCTTTGCCTTGCCTACTTGCTCTTGCTTGAGTTTTAATAATTATGTTGAATAGGAGTTGTGAAATTGAACATCTTCATCTTGTTTCTGATTTTAGAGGAAATGCTTTCAGTTTTTCTTAAATCAGTATGATGTTTGCTTTGGTTTTGTAGTATATGACATTTACAATGTTGAGGTAAATTCCTTATAGTCCTAGTTTCTCCAGTGCACAAAAACAGACATAAAGAACAATGAAATAGGTGACACAGAGATAAATCCATCCAGTTACAGTCATGATCCTTGACAAAAACGTCAAAATATATGTTGAAGAAAAGAGCCTTGTTAACATATTGTGGTGGGAAAATTTGATATCCACGGGTAGAAGAATGAAACTAGATCCCTATCTCTCATCCTGCACAAAAATCAAATCAAAGCAGATCAAAGATGTAAGAATTAGACCAGAAACACTGCAAGTGCTAGAAGAAAACATAGGTTCAACATTGCAACATATTGGCGCAGGCACTGATTTACTTAATAAACTTCCTAAAACTCAAGAAATAAAACCAAGATTCAATAAATGGGATGACTTAATATTAAAAAGCTTCTGCAATGTAAAAACAAAACAACACAATGAAACAGTATGAAGACAGCCTATACACTGGGAGAAAATCTTTGCTACTTTCTTTCCAACAGGAGATTAATATCCAGAATATATAAATAACTCAAAAAAATGTTAACATAAAAATGCAGTCAATAAATGGACAAAGGAACTAAACCAGGATTTTTCAAAGAAAAATATGAATGGGCAAAATGTATATGAAAAAGTGTTCAACACCCTTTGCAATCAGGAATAAAAATCATATACACTGAGAATTCATCTCACTCAATGGCAATCACCAAGAACATAAATAACAATAAGTACTACTAATTGTGGGGTAAAACATATATTCTTGCATTGTTGGGAGTGCAAATTAGTGCAACCATTTTGGAAAGCATGGAGATTTCTCAAAAGACTAGATGTTGAAACATCATATGACCCAGCTATCCTTTTCTTGGCATTTATCCAAAAGAACAAAAATCAGCGTACTATGGTGATATATGCAAACTGAAGCAGCACAATTAACAATAGCCAAGTGATGAAATCAGCCTACGTGTTCCTCAATAGATGCATGGATAAATAAAATGTGGTATATATACACAATGAAGTTTTATTCAGCCAAAAAGAAGAATGAAGTTATGAAGTTATAACATTTTCCTGTAAATTAATGGAACTGGAGAACATCATGCCAAGTGAAACAAGCTAGACTCAGAAAGTCAAATGTCAAATGTTTTTTCTCATATACAGAAGCTAGGGGGGGGGATTTTTTTTTAAGGAGATCTCATGAAAGCAGAAGGGGAAACTGTGGAATAACAGAAAGGAATCAAGGGGAGGGAACAAGGATGGGAAAGGTGAGGAACTGTGGAAACAAATTGGCCAAACTATATTATGTGCATGTAAGAATATATAACAATGAATTGCATTTATTATGCATAACTATTATGCATCAATTGAAAATACATTAATAGAAGGAAGACCAACAGAGTACAGAAAGGGTACTAGGGTGAGGAAGCAGGGAATGGAAGGAATAGTACTAGGGACTGAAATGGAGCAAAAGATGTTATATGCATTTATGAATATGTTAAAATGAACCCCACAATTATGTGCAACAAATAAAAATACATAGTCACAAAAAAATCTAAAAGCAGGACAATAAGAGCAATTGAGGGAAAATGATTTAATACCATTCTGAAATGAAAGTTGAGATGAGGCTGCTTTTACTATTGCTTCGCTTCTCTTTACTGAGGAAGGAGTGATCAGTGCCAATATCAGAGAATTCATCTTGTAGGAAAGATATTTTGCTGTCACAGAGGTTTCTCTGTTCATCAATGTTTACCTTCATTCAGTTTGAATATTTCTGAGCATGAATTCTGAAGAAAGCATTTCTTACCATTCGTACATTTGCTTATTTTGAGGTGGACATAAATTTGCATGTCATGTTTCTGTATGAATATCAAAATTCTGACACACAGATCCAAAAGTTTCCATTCCTAAATCATAAATGCCTTATCTCCTGTGATAAATTGAAAGCAAGAAGCAAATTTCATATCTAAATTGGTAAATTAACATGCTACATATGACCTTTGCAAAGTAGATGCACTATGATGAGACTAAGACTTAGCAAAGCTTCAGAATCTAGTACTTTGACAACAACTAAGCAAAATGATATTGCCCTATACATTATCCAGATATTGATAAGTAGCTATCTATAAGAGAGATGTTTAGCTCTTGTTCATATGAGAAATTCGAAGTAAATGACAAATGATAATCATTTATTTCTAAAATCATCTGAACATTAATGAAAATATTTTTGAACTCGAGTCTCCTAAGTTGTTGTTTCTCCTCTTTCCCTTATGATTTTAATTCTTATGGATAATATTGACTCAATCCAACCTTAACCCTATGGTCCTTAACTTTCCTTTCAAATATCCACTGGCCCCTCTCCTCAGGCTGAATGCAACTTGAAGGCTACCAGTAGCATATGTGCCAGCGTCAGAGCCACTGTCATCCCCACACCACACAGGTACCCAGAAATGCTAATCCCCAGAACCACTGGAGTACTTCCATAGGAGACATCAGCTTTCCCCTCCACCGGGTGACAGACCTGCCTACTCGATACCAATAACTCATGTCTTGGTGGAAAGAGGCCACAAGTTATTAGGCCTTATATTCATATTTGGTTATGTTTGCTTTGTTATTTGCTAGGTGTAGAACATTTGCAAAATCATTTAACTTCTTTAAAACTCAATTTTGCATAATTTCCAATCCTAATTTGTATATGACCCTGGGACTTCTCTGCTTATAATTCTTAAGTAGTCTCCACTATATAGAGAATATAGCTAGTCCTTATGGCAGAAAATTTAGTGTTCTTCATAATACAGTTTCCACACTTCTAACTCATGTTCCACCTAGGCCCAGTCAGGTTTGTGTACAAACCTGGGTAAGTTGCTGGCCTCTCTGCACTCCAGTTTCCACAGTATTGGATATTCCAGTAATGTATACAGATGCTACTTAACCTATGATGGGGTTATGTTCTTATAAATCCATAATTGAAACTATCAAAAATAAAAAATGCATTTAATACACCTAACCTTCTGAACATGGCAATTTGACAACAAAATACATTGCATAGTATTGGTTGTTTATCCTCCCAGGTATGTGGCTGACTGGAAATGCAGCTTCTTGCTACTTCCCAGAATCATGAAAGATAACCATACTATTTATTACTGGACAGAGAAAATATCAAAATTCAAAAGTACAGTTTCTGCTGAATGTGTATCACTTATGTATTATTGCGAAGTAAAAAAATAGTTAAGTTGAACCATGGTAATTCAGGGACTGTCTATACTTCATATCGGTATTGTACTATTGAAATGGTGCCTGATTCATATAAAGTCTCAAGAAATGTTGGCTCTTATTATCATGTTTAATATTTATAATTATTGTTTTTATAACATTTTCATATTGGTAGTAGGTCTTCGCCAAGCATGTGTCTGGGTGTACAAAACTGGAAATCATCAGGAAGTCAATCAGGAAAAGATAATGAATGACTGTGAAAGAATTTCAGAGGAAACATGGAAGCTAGGTCCAAGAATAGGGCATGATGACTTATATAGGAGTATCAAACATTTCTAGGCAGTGGCATGGCCCTGGTGGAACTGAGAGGGTCAGGGCCTGGGGACACCTTTGTCCAAAGCTCCTTGGATCTCATAGACTTCTACTTGTCAAGAGCTGCTGGCTGCTACTGCCAACCAACAAGGGTCATCAGGAAGACCTTGAGAAGCAGTGCTTGCTCAGCTCTTCAAACTCAATCATAATCTTGTGATGCTCAATAAAGCCTGTGAGCAGAACTGATCACCGTCCTTGAGTTATATTTCCGTCTACAAATTCACTCTGATACTCTGGAAAGACTTCTCCAAGCCCTTGCAAATGCACCTACCTAAAAGGCCTGTCTCCCTCTGACCTGTGTGTTTTTGTGTCTCAATCCTGCCATTATTTATTTTTCCAATAACTCAAAATATTGAACTTCAGTGAAATATACCAATGGGAAAGTTGAATAAAAGATATGCAATATAATATCCTCTTCCTGTTCATTTTTAAGCCTATTTAGAAAATGCACTTAAGCAGTTATTTGTCCCTAGATAATTTAATTCCTCTCTGAGGGTTTAGCCTAGAATGTCTTTTCTATGAAACAGTCCTACTAGTCCCTTACTTTTCACCCCAGATTAAGTCTTGCTTTATTTATTTATTTGTTTATTTATTTATTTAATTTTGGTACTGGGGATTGAACTCAGGAGCACTCAACCACTGAGCCAGCCCTTTTTTGTATTTTATTTCGGGCCTTGCTAAATTGCTGAGGCTAGCTTTGAATTTGTGATTCCTCTGCCTCAGCCTTCCAAGCTACTGGAATCACAGGCATGTGCCACCACACCCAGCAAGTCTTGCTTTTTATTACACTGATCACAAGAACTTTTTCCTCCAAGGTCCTTGGATCTACATATCCTTTGGAGCTTTCTGGTATGGGTACAGTTTTCCATTCTTCTCAGTACTTGCACAGTATAGCACAAGAAGACCTGAGAGGAATATGCTATTATTTTTCTGTTCTTTTATGAATGCCAACAGAAAAAAATAATGATATATCTTTCATTATGCATCAAAATTGTATTTTCTGTGACTTGAAAGAAGGAACTTTTATTTTGGCATCCAAGTATAATGGCAGGCCCATTGTAAGATGAACAATAAGCTTATTATTCAATAAATAAATAGATGAACATATGAATGGATACTGTTTTTCTGTTTTTTTGCCTTAATGTGACAAAAATAAACATTAAAATGATAGTGTCTAAATTCAGATATAATATTGCTATATTCCTTACACTGTAATTGTCCCTTAGTCTAAACATTTTGTCTTTCCTCTAATAAAATGTTCTGTCAAATTCACAGCTGGCTAAAGTATATTTTGAAAAAGTTGGTATATACACAGTTTTCATGTGAGCTAAAAATGCCAATACTCACATGGTGCTACTTCATTAAATCCACCTTTCTAGTGACTTGGACTGTGTAAAATTCATTTTTTAAGAAGCTCCCAATTGTGCCAGAGTCAGCACTACTGCACCTGTTAGTCATCATGGACCCAGTTCACCTCTCTAAGCCATTGCTCAGCATTCTGACAGGCAAGCTGAAGGTGAAGAGGATGGATGTATAAACAGTGCAACACAGCTGAGCTCTCACCTCTGCCAGATTGCATGTACAAGACTGAGAAAGCGAGGTCACACTGCCAACAGCCATGATGGCAGTGTGGGCAGCAGTGCCCTTAATTGGGTGCACATGCTTTGGCATTGCTATGCCCTGATTAGTACTGTGTGGGCCGATCAACTCTAGGCTCCAGCCCAGCACTTTCCAGAGAAGAGCATATGGGAAGTGCAGATGTTCAAAGGGTGGCTTCACCCCATGTGCAGCCAGCAATCCTCCTTGAAGAATTATCATATCCTATCTTGAGCAATTATATGCGGGAAGGATTCAAATTAAAGAGGTCTCTGAGAGAGTCTAATGATTTTCTTTTTTCAGACATCAGGATCCTAAAATTATGTTGTCCTTGAAGCACACAGAACACAATTAATCTGAGTGAAAGAGAACATGTTGATATTGTCTATAACAGACATTATAAAAGATTCACTCATGGAAGGTAGAGTTAAAGCAATCCAAAGTCACATAGTGTATCAATATACATTATTTGTTACTTATTATTAATCCTATAAGTTTATGAAGCATCTATAGGACAGGAGAAATATTAAAAGGATAATGGACCTAGGCATGCAGAAAAATGAAGACCAGAAAAAGAAACTCATTTACTTACAAAGGACACAACATGGCACACTAAGATGTAAATGAGATGTCACCTAAGTAATTAGTCCCGATTCTTCCAATAATTAGCTGTGTTCCTTGGACTTCCATTTTCTTACTCAGAGCTAGTCATGTTCAAATACATGATTACAGATGTCCTTTAGAGCTCTGAAATATAAACTTATACCCTTTATCTTCTTTATCATATAGTTAATTTAGTCATTAATTTGATCCAGTAAAGAACCTCAGAGCCTAATTTGTGTCAGGCATAGTTCTAGGAGGAGACACTGTGGCCATAAGGCACCCATGCTTTTGCTTATTTGTATGACAAAATGAATTTTAACATGTAAAATGGTGAATGAATAGACTGCCAAGAAGTCATCAGAATTATGAATAAAAGTAAAATAAAGAAAATAATCCAGAACCTCAATGAATTAATGTAGTTAGGGCAAAGTAGGTGATACTATTACATTTTAGTGGGAATATAGCAACAAAAACCTGTATAATAAGTTAGAATGGTAATCAGAGATAGTGCTAATGTCCCCCAAAAAAGAAAAAAATGAAAGAATAATATTTGTTTAAAGAAGATATTTGAAATATTTAAAAACAAATATTTGTTGAGAACAGATATTACTGGTTTGTTTTCATGCTTTATAAAGGGGTGAGGCTGTAGGTCATGTTGAATATGGGCTGGCTTCAAGTCATCTCCATGCATCTTTTTCATACTGCTCTCTACTAAAAGAGGGCCCCAGGGGAAACATGCCACCCAGAAGGTAAGATTAGCAGAAGTTGAGTCAAATGAACCACATTCTTAGATTTAAAGTTTGTTTCAATGTGTGTGTCACAACATTCTGTTGGCCAAAGAAAACCAAACATCTGACATCTCCCTTTAGAAAGAAGATGTGACATGATTTTTTGTGTACAATAATAAGCTATGCTGCAAACCTGAATTTTTTTGTTAAGTAATACAGTAATTTCCTAGGATGTACCAGGTTCTAGGTTTGATCCCCAAAAAACAAAAATTGATTCATGTATCTAATGGTACTTTTACCAATATTTCAACACATTTGTTAAATACTCTTAAAGATTAAATAATCAAATTCATCAGATAATCTGTTCATCAGATAATCCAGTGAGTGTTCCTTTGGAGATCTTCCTTCGAGATATTTCCCTCTTCTTACTTCTGTCCAAATTCTTGATGCTAGGACACTCTGTCAACATTTTTTGGTGAAATTATGTTTTTTAGATCCCATGTCTTCTTTTAAGAAAATCTTATGTCAAAAGTCTATCACAGATTACAGGAGGTATTAAATTTTATTTTCATGGCTACATCTAAAATTGGCTGAAATTTTCTTTGGCTCATGTTTTTAAGGGTTTTACATAAGAGATTATTTTATTAAAATGCTATCTTTTTGCTATTCTGGAAGAATATTGGCTAGATTAACATTCCTATGTTACTTTATATTTCCTGCTTAAATAATAATAGAGCATTCATGAAAATTACGTATAATTGCACTTATTCAGTACAAATTTTTTTTATTAAAATACAAAATAAAAATAAATATTTGTTTCAGTTGTACAGTTTTACTTGTCATTACAATTATTTTATTTTAACAAAAATGTTTCTTAAATAATATGCATAAGTGATAGCCAAAATCCATATACTGCATTTAACCTCCAATGGAGCAAATAAAACCAAAATGACAGCTGCCAAAGGAGCTGATGTATCTTCTAAATAAATTCAATATTTAGTGAATAAATTTTCAAAGGACAATTACCAGATTATTTATGCCAATCATTAAGCAATAGTTTCTCTCAGATCCTTCATATAAATATATGTTCCCATGTGACAATTTATTGTAAATTTCCTGCGATATTGTAGGTAAACTAAATTGAGAAAATAGTCATCAATTAACTCCATATTTTCAGCTCATGAAAATGTAAGAAATTGTGTCAACTTAAAAATAATTGCTTCAAATATTTGAAATACAATCTTCCTACATTAATGATGTTTAAATTTTTGTTGTTTACATTGATTATCTGAACATAGTTATTTACCAAAGCATGAGATTGGGGAAGTATGACTTGCTAAACCAATCAGCATATTATGAATAGTTAAGATGATTTCCCTCCTCTCATATAGTCCTAAAACTCCTGTTTAGTGTCCTCATTTCTTTCCAGTGTCTTTTCTTTCTTTTGTATCAAGAACAGTTTCTTCCTTACCTCAGACGTGAAAGTAAAATAGAACAATAGGTGTTGAGAGAAAGTGATTTTCGTGGCTAGGAGAGTCCCCAGAGTTCTTACAAGGCCTGCCAACAATTTAAACCCCTGTCTGCTCTTTACCAGGGCCATTCACAGGCCTACATCTGCAGCAAGCAATCTTGAGGGATGAGATAATGTTTTCTTTGGGGACAAAAAGCAGGCTTGTATCCTCTTTGTGACCCATATGTTGTAGAAATTCTGGGTTTTTATATTTCTCTGAAGAGAGTTGTATTACTTTTTCTGTTGTTTTAGCAGGCACTTAACATAGCTAAATTCAAACTAAAAGAAAATCTGTCTCTTCAGCAATAGCGGAAGTTAAAATCTGTTTAGCTTTTTCTTTATCTGGTTTGCTTAACTGTCCCACCATAAATGTGAGATTCAGAGATCAGCCAGGGACTTTTGCAGAATTTATTTACAGAATCTGGGCTTTTTTCTCACTTTCTGGATCTTCTTTTCTGGTATTTTCCCACCCATTTCTAGCGACTGTGACTGACCCATGCTTGGTCTTCTAGTTTTCTTCAAGCCATCAAAGGAGAAATATTTTTCCACAAGTTGTGATGACACAGGCTTAGGCTAAAAACTTTAACAATGGAAATTTTGCTCAATGCCATTCTCATTCTAGAAGTGTTGACTCCTGCCCAGAATTTGCCTGCTTCTTTGGCTCTTTAATGCTTTAATAGTTGTTTTCTATTTTTTTCCCCAAAGTTTACTATCTGTGAAAGCTTCAGATCAATAGCAGATATTCTGCGGTACCAGAGTATCTCTGCTCTTCAACCTTAATTGACAAAGTGAAATTTATAGAACTTCCTGTTACAATCTATCCATAGCACTCTGTAGCCTGACTTTCCATATGCCACTTTTTAAGAACCACTCTCGTCTTTTAAAATCATTAAGGCTTTATGATATTTAATGGAAAGATTTGCTTATTACAGCAACAGTAAAAAAAAAAAAAAAAGATCATCTTATCCCACCAATGGTTGAAATTTAAGTGTGTAAATAAAATCTGAAAATAAGTTCACTTCTGTAAAAATAACCTCATATATTTTTAAACTGATACTTAAAGCTTCTAATCAAAATTATTGACTCAACCAAGTTCTCAGATTCCTAAATGTTTCTAGAAAAAAGAGGCTTATTACCTCCATTTCAATATTTCTATGCATAATAGTGAGGTTTAAGACTTAAAAATACAAATGGAGATCTTCTAGTAGGCATTTGAGTAGATAATGTATTTGTAAAGAGAAATGTATCAGGTAAGAGTAAATTGAAAAAATAACATTATTTGTTTTGTAAAAGAATACTATATGTTGAATCACCTAGAAATATTTTTAAATGATTTTTTTAAATGATCATCTCATAGTAAAACACAATAAATTGGTTTGGCCAATTTGAGTAAGTAAAGATATAGAACTGTAAAATATGTTCAAAGACATTCAGTTTTTGTTCTTTTTAGAGTACTAAATAAGTATACCTAAGCTAACAAAGTACTGTCTAGTTGGAATCCTCAAGGAACATGTTAACAAGAATATCAACGCTACTTTCAATGTACTTGAGGATGACTTATAGGCATTTAATCTCTTTCCCATATCTTAATATGTCTTGGGGTTTGCCTAGAAAATCCTTTAGAGAATAAATTAAAAAGTAAAATTTTCTGTGGCCCAACATTAATAGACTTCCATTTTACTATGAATGAATCTCCACTATTTTAATAAATTTCATCTTCATTTTTGGAATTTTCTAGGAGAAAAATAAAGTCCAGTGAAAAGTACTATAATATGTTCACAATCAAAATTGTGTGATGCCAAGGAACACAGGCATATATAATTCCCAGCACTGAGTCCTCACTCAGAAATGCAATTGGTTATTTGATTGCTTGTATTGTCCCTCTTCTATTGGAATAAGTTTTACATAGATTTTAAAAGGGTGGTCTATATTATAATTTATTATATGGAAAAAATGTTACAATAGAAAGAAAGCAACAATATTGAAGCTTGGTAAAATAATTCAGAAACTTTATTGACAAAATCATGTGATAATATTTTAACTTACAATGAAAAAGTAGCCCAATTTATACCTTCATAACCATCAATAGTCTCTCAAAAATCTCTTTTAAAACACAGATCTCTTTAATGCACTTCAACTTTCCCCATAGCTGTACTGTCTTCATTATTCTCAAATGACTTTGGATATTGCTTTCCCGAAGATTTAAATTATTTTTACACACAGAGTGTCTCACAAAAGATCAGTGAACCAGGATGCATGACTGGTTATTGCTGTCATAATTTGAAAGACATCCGGAACAAGACTTAAGTGAGGGCATGGGATATTTCTACTTGAAATTGAGTTATTAGTATTTTTTAAAAATATAACTTACTACATTCTGAGAAGAATTTTCACCACTTCATCTTCCGTATTTCATTGTATGCCTAAGGCATCAAGTTGAGTGCTGCCTTGATTCAAGGTTTGTATTTCTGTATACATCACAGGCACAAAAATTTATTTTTTGAAGTTATTTTCCACTATTCTGGTCTTCATATGATAAGCTAGGTCTTCAACTAAGACTTAAATTTAAGTTCCCTTCATCCACCTTCTATCTACCTACTTTTCAAATTCCAGTGTTCCCCAATGTTTCCCACTCTAAAAATTCTGTTTATTTTATTCCTGTGAGATTCCATTTGTGGCTATGAAATTACCCATACTACGCTTCAGAGCTCCAAACCTCATGTATTTGCATGCTTATAGGACATAACTATTATGTATTTTAAAAGCACAAACCCACAAATATCTGAAGCAGAATTCATCGCTACCTTAGTCCTCTAGCATTCCTTCTCTCTATAAATGACACTATCATTTTCACTGTGATTGAATCTGAAAACTTAGTTTAATGTTTTACTTCTGTCCTGCACATGCATTGCATAATCATGCCCCCTTGGTTCTTTCATGCTTATTTTTATCACTATATCCACTTGACTTGGGTTTCTGCTTACACTGTCCTCCTTTTTTACCCTTTGCTATTTTCAATTGCCTTTACCCTCTCCACATCTCCAGACTTCATTTTTCTGAATTAATTTCACACAATACCAGTAAAGGCTGAGGCTCAAATGCAATCATGTCAGTCTTCTAAGTGTGGACCCTGATCCTCTTCATCCATATATCCTCCAACCAGATGGAACTTGCCTCAGATGTTGCCCATTCCTCTGCACCTTGTCACTTGCTCTGGCTTCTGTTTCATTCCATATTTTTCTATTCACACATAAAGGTTATACCAATTGCTTTGGTATTTCTTCCTCATTTTCAAGGCTGGTTTTACATATTCATTCCATGTTAAGACTTTCTTCCCCTGCCCCAAGATTCCTGTTTAGGAGCCTATACTTATGCTATAATTTCTATGGCATTGCTTATTACGTGGTATGGTAATTGTGGAGTTACTTCTGTAATACTCTGAATAAGCACTTGACTCTTTGATATCACATGTCTAGTTCCATAAATCCAGTACTGTATAGCATTCAGCACATGGTAGAATCTTAAAGAGCAATAATGTATTTTGAATTATGGGGTCTTTGTCTCACACATTTCTTTTTCTATTTTTGTCTTAATACTGTTAGTAACTTTACTATTTATGTTAATGACCTTAGGAAGCTACCTTATTTTTCACTCTCTTGTCACTTCTGAGTTATTTTTAGGCTCTCATTTATTGTCTGTGGTGTATTATGGTACCTGCTCTAACAAACTAATCCAAATGTTTTCTCTTTTATCTGTGTAGATAATATACTCATGTCTAAGCTTTATACTTACATTTTTATTTTCAGATTTACCTTTAACTTCCCATTTTTAAGATTTTCACAATGAACTTTTATGATTTTTGTGGCTTTATCTTGTACTTTCTGAAATAGTTTCTTCAACTTGAAATATCCTGCAAGTGTATCCAATTACTTCTACTTTTTCCATTTAAAAAATAATCTTTATACATTGAATACATTACTTTTCTCTTTTTGAGAATGTGTATCACTAGGCCTTTAGAACAGCTTATTTCCATTCCCATAATTCTCAAATTCTGCCACCTAGTCTGAGATTTTTATTCACAGAAAATTTTGACACTAAGCCCGATACATTATCATGGTAAGGTATTATAGTTGGGAGGCAGGAAGATTTTTTATATATGAAAAATGACTTGAACTGACAAGCAAATGCAATCTCTCTCAAAAGTACTATCTTTATACGTATCATCTGAATTCATTGTGGCTTTTATAAGATATGAATAATCAATATCTAAGGAAGTAAAACCTCTTTAGAATACTGAAATTACTATGTCTGATATGTGGTCATATCCATAATCATTTGAGACTTAAAATACATAGGGATTATGTATAAATACCTATAATTTTTTAAACTTACTTGTGTCTGCTTAAAATTCTTCATTTTGTATACTCTTCATTTATTTATATGTATCTATTTCTTTTCAAAAAGAATATGTTCTTTGTATGCACACTCCACTTTTCCCCACATTGTTCTCACATGAAAAATTTTTGTATCACAAATTGTTAATTTCACAACTGGTCTAAAATGTCATCTGTCTTAGAACTAGAAGATATTTAAGGAATTATTTTATTAACTTCTTGTTTGGGGGTATATAAATCTTATCCTCACTGTATGCATAAAGCTAATATAGCTAAAGAATTTCAGTGACTTTCCAAAATTTTCCAGTGGATATGAGGATCAGGTGTCTGGGAAATAAAGGCTCTTGATCCTATTCCCAGCACTTTTGGCAATGCTTATGTAAGTACATACCATTGCTACACATTGACTTTGCTAAGCCTCTTTTGAAACTTTTTATATTTAATTTATACCATTTCTTAGTATTCTGAATGAAATAATTTCATATTAATCTCTTTGATCACAGTAATATTTACTCCTATCCATTTCATAACTCATTAATTTATTCTTTCATCCTTAAATATTTTGGCTACCTATTTTGTGCCATGTACTATACAAGATAAAGAACTCAGACATGAGCCATCACCAAGAGCTCACAGTCCAGTGGCAGATGTGAAGGATTAAGCAATGTGGTTTGAAAAGCATTCCCATGATCCTTATGCCATCACACAGGAACACATTAGAGAGATATCCAACTGAAGCAGGGAGGAGGAGAAGCAATGGGATCAAAACGAGACAGGACCTAAAGGATAAGATGGAATAACCAACTGGTTGAAAATCATGTTTCAGCCACAAAGTCTCCCTACCATGCAGGAGGCCCATGGTACTTCATGGTAACTTAAAGTGTTTAAAATGGCCGGGTCATAGAATACAAGAACATGTCCCAAAAGATACAACTGGAGATGTGAACACAAATCAAGTCTATATGCACTCTAAAATCCTTGTAAGGGAAATTAGATTTTTATCCTAAAGACAGTAAGGAGTAGAGAATGTATCTCTCAAACATCCCATCACATGGTGAGCAAAGAATACAAGGTCCTTGGGATGATTGACTTTGGCTTCTGATTTCCATTTTAAAAGATTGATCTATATGGTAATCACCCTGCTTAGCTATATCTCAATTCAATATCTATTTGTAGGTCTGTCCATGCTTTATCCCAGTGGTAGGAATTTAGGATTTAGAATTAGAACATGTAATAATTATCATGAATTATGGTGCTCTTTACAGGATCAGAGATCATGCTAAGTATTTACATTTGTTATTTTGATTTAATACCACAAAACAATGAAATAGTTCATTTTGTCTCCAAATTACAGATGGGGACTTTGAAGTTCAGAGAAATTAAATAGTTTACCAAAAAGAGGAGGAGGAGAAGAGGAGCAGGAGGGGAAAAGGAACAGGAGGAGGGGAGGGAGGGAAGGAGGGAGGGAGGGGGGAAGAAGGAGGAGGGAGGTAGGAGGAGGAGAATGAAAAGAAAATCACATAGCTAGGAAACATAGTGTCAGTTTTAAACCCATGATTTCTTCATGCTTTTTTTTTTATTACTCATACTTCCCTTGAATAAAATGTTTTCTTTAGAAGAATACCAGAAAGTCAATATCAAAATTTGAAAACAGAAAGCACATTTTATAAGAAAATGCCTATGTGCTAAAATCTTCAAAGTATATTAATACCACTTAAGATACTTTGCTAAAGCAATACATTTTCTCCTATTAAAATTGTTTGTCATCTTTACACAGTCAACCCAGTTAAACCCACAAACCATAGACTGAGTCAAAATAGTTGCTGATAGCTAAGGGTCCAAAATTTCTCTGTAGTATTAAATTTATGACCTTTATATTTCTGTCACTGGTGTTGCACTTTCATTTTTCTGTTTTACATTTATTTTTTAAAAATAAGAATAATATACAATGAAACCTAATGTTCAAAAAAAATCAAACACTACTGGATAAAAATGGACTATGGTTGAAGTTCAAGTATTGACCAACTGGCAGCACCATTACCAATATTCCAGAATGTTCTGTCTTCATTTTTTGATCAAAGTCTATACTCTGAGTATGAAAACAGTGTCATAGATTTATTCTATAATTTATGACAGTGCAGAGTTTTGAAAGCATTTTTTTAGAGTTTAGAACTGTTAGTTATTTACAAGTTTACTGAAAATATCATAGAAATGTGTATGATGATATTTTCCACACGTGCATACCTCAAGTTTCTATCAGTAAAGAATTTGCCTTCACATTTCTTTCTAATGCTCTTTCTGGCTAAAGTCACTTGGCAGTTTACTTGTCCTATACGTTTTGGAACAGTAAGCTTCAGATTATTTTCCTGTGTCCCCTGTTAATATCACAACATCCTATTATCACAGTTCTTCCTTACTTCCATTCTTTCTTTTTTTGTAATGCCAGGGATTAGACCCAGGGCCTCAGGCATGCTAGGCAACTGTTGTGCCACTGAGCTATGTCCTCAGTCCCATACAATTCTGACCACTGTTCTCTAACTTTATTACCTCACTTTTGTTCACTGTGGAATTAAAATATTACTTTGTTTCAAAACCATGATCTTCACTAACATCTGCCATTTATTTTGGTCATGTTGGCCTTTTGTTTTGTTTTGTTTGGTACTGGGGATTGAACTCAGGGATACTCAACCACTAAACCACATCCCTAGCCCTATTTTGTATTTGATGTAGAGACAGGTCTCACTGTGTTGCTTTGCACCTCGCTGTTGCTAAGGCTGGCTTTGAACTTGCGATTCTTCTGTCTCAGCCTCCCAAAGTGCTGGGATTACAGGAGTGCACCACCATGATGGCCTTTTATTAACATGACAAATTTATTATCATCTGTAAACCCAGAAAACATATTTCCCATACCCTGTTAAAAATTACTTACCCAAATAATAAACAATGTTCATATATCTTCAACTTTCTACGTTTCTTACCTATTATCAACTTTATAAATCTGTGCTCTATTCTTTCTAAGGCATAAGTATGTGTGCATATGTTTCCCTTACATGTTTGTGAGATATAGGCACACAGGCACGTGTCACATGTGCGCACACACACACCTGTGAGATGAGATGAAAAGATGAAATAATTGTGACAAAGAAATATGTGAATTTAATGTTAAACTCTCTGATTCTCAACTGAGCAAAATTATCAGCATCCAATAAAGCTTTTTCCAGTGTGAAATATGCAATATTTTCCTTCCTCTGCTACATATCGTTTCTACACTAACCAGCCAAAAGAAAGACACCTCAAATTTTGATGATCCTATTAGCTACTCTCAGCAAGATTCAAAGTACTCCTCTGATCACCATAATTACAATTTTGGGAACACTGCAATACATAAATAATAGCATTCAGAAAGTTATAAACACTAGACTCATTTGCATTTTATCCTGAAAGCTCAATTTTAAGGTTCATCTTCCCCAAAGGCTTCTCTGTATAGAAAGGCAACTGTAAAATTTCTCCATATCTACATTTTTATTTCACTGTTTTGTACTGAAAATATGCAGCTGACACTTGGGTACATACAGCATTTTTTTAGTACAGAAAAAACATTTACACACATAAATAAAAATGAACATGTAATAATTGACTAGGACTTTAGTTTAAGGTAATAGACTAGTCTTTCTAACAATGAATATCTAAGCACTCAGAGAAAAGAATGTAAGGAGTACAAATTGCATAGGGCCCATGGGCTTTCCAGAAAGACTTTGAAATCCTTTAGCTTGCATATGAAAATTTATTGCAAATGGATTTTTACAGCACAAGGATGTTACTTAAAGAGCAATTCAAGGCTCAGTGTGATATTTAGATTTAATATTTTACAAGCTTTACAGTTAACTTCTTTTAACTCCTTGGAAATTCAAACATGATATAGTCTTCTAGCTGAATGAGTATATTAGACTTCTCATTATTTATGGTTTTAAAGACCAATCCAGTAGTATAGTAGAAAAAGCATAGGATTTACTATCCATCTACCAAGTTTTCCATCTTAGATCTGCTACATAGCCCAAAGTCGTCAGACAAGCTACTAAGTGATATAAAATAGAGAAATAATAATGCATCTCTCTTAGTAGGAATGAAAGAATATGAAGATAGTATGTAGATACTCAGTAAATGTTAGGAAACTTTTCAACCTAGAAAATATCTAAGAAGAAATCTGACTTCCTATGAATGCTACTTCATTTTACTAGGAAAAAAATCATTTTTTTTAAAATATGGGGTTTGTTAGATGATAATTTACTTAAAGTTTCCTATTTATTCAATAGTTTTTAGTAATGCATTTTAGCTTTTGTAATTTTACAAAAGCAATTTGATAAAATAAGCTATTATAAAATAGGATATGAGTGTATTCTTCCTGTTAGGCTTCTTAGAGAGAATTTTGTCAACCTGAACAATTAGCATATAATTCCACAAATTACTTTGAAGAAATCCTAAGTCTGAAAAATGTACTTAATACCAAATATTATAAAATGTACAATATTGGACTTTGGAAAACCTAAGTTCTCCTCACAACTCTTCTATTTACCATCCTTATAAGTTTAGGAAAGATAACGTATGGTTTTCATATAATTAGATCAAAACAACTGCCATGTCTACAAGGAATGCCAATGAGGATCAATATATAAATATACTTTAGAGAAGTCTGAAAGAAAGATTCAACTCTTCTCCTTATACCCATTAAAAATATTTGATTCTAAAAAAATAAGCATTCTAATATCATAATATATGAGACTTTTTAAATAGATCAATTTGTGTTTGGGCTTCAACCTAAAAGTTAAATAAAGACCAACATTTGGTGGTTTTCCATCAGTTGCACAATTGGATAGAGTAGTTCATTATTTGATCAGAGTGAATGTTCACATAAAAGAAACACAGGAAGTTGGCTTGAAAGGTGAATTTGTAAAAGGAAAATGAAATGGAGCTAATCACTGAAGACTATTCGTCTCATGTGGGCTTCCCCTTGTGCACTAGGTAGGGAATGTTAATAATCAGAAGCAGGTAACTTCTCCTCAGGAAATTGCTCAGGACTGCCTGCAGGACTGGGGATCAACTTTATATCCATCTTTATAGATCTCTACTTCCCTGCCACAAACCCTGGGATATGAATTTAGCTTACTTCACCTTTGTTGTGCTAACTATTAAGAGTCTGTTCATCTCCTAACCGATGTAGCTTCAGGTGGTGTTATGGTTTGAATATGAGGTGTTCCCCCAAACCTCCTATGTTAAGCCGGAATATTCAGAGATAAAATGATTTGACTATGTGAAATGTAACTTAGTCCATCCTAGTTTGAAGGGACTGACCGAGAGGGAACTGTAGGCAGGCAGGACATGGCTGAAGGAGGTGAGTCACTGGGGATGTGGCCAGAAAGTGCATCTGCCCTGTGGCCCATTCCCCGACCTCTGCTTCCTGATCACTACATGAGCTGAGCAGCTTTCTTCCATTGAGCCCTTTCTCCATGATGTGCTGCCTCACCTTGGGCACAGAGCAATGGAGTCTGCCATCTACGAACTCAAATCTCAGAATTCATGAACCTTTTCCTCCTCTAAGTTGTTCATGTCCAGTATTAAGGTCACAGCCACGAATAGCTCAAATAGCTAACTAAATGCATGGAACTCTCTCCCTATGCATGTATTTTATTTTCTGGGCACCTTCACAATGTTGTGTGTGTGTATATATGTATGTATGTATATATGTAGATATATATACATATATATATATATATATATATATATATATATATATATATCACCCCCAGAATATTAAGAATAAGCCTAGAAAGTGGCCATCCAGGAAATATACTTTTGTAAATAGATCCCATCCATGTAAAATACATCTCCTCAAGGTGGGGCCAAACCTTTAATAAATTAAAATTTATAATTGAAATTATTTACATATACACAGTGTGGTTAAAAGAATACCCAAAATAGCAAAACCAACAAGAAACTCCACAGTGTCGCTTGCCCCCATCTTATTTCTTTGGAATTGCAAATTTCTTTCCTTAATTTCATCTCAGTGGCTATAAAATGTCATCTCTACAAAAATGACAAGTTCAAAAACTTTCATACTATCAAATATACAGCCCATCAACTCATCTTGACCTGTCCTACAACCTATTGCTACATTTTATTTTTGTTGCTTTTTTAGTCAAGCTGTTTGAAATTAAATATAGAACATTAAATTTGGGATAAAGTCCAGGAGTTTGAGACACCTTTGTAACCAGGAAGGTTAATATTGCATAAGAAGTGATAGTGTGGAACTTTGAGGGAAAAAATGACTCCAAAGGGAAGAATAAAGATTCCTTATGATAAAAATCTTACAATTAATAATTTTGCTAACATAATTTGATATTTGTAATGGAGATTTATTTTCCATGCATGAAATGATCATCTTTTAGTCCAAATCAACATCCATTCTGTCCTCAAAGCAAAACTAATATCTTGAGAGAAATGTAAGACTTTTAGAATAATATTCTTTCCCAGGTCCATAAAAAGCCTCACACCTTATAAAGATTGCTCACAAAGATGTGGCTTCACTGATGTTGTTGGGAGTGATTTTCTGAACCATTAAAAAGTTAGGTGA
>PVHX01008189.1:0-85216 GCA_004024805.1 Geosciurus inauris | reverse complement strand
GGTACTGGGGATTGAACTCAGGGGCACTCGACCACTGAGCCACATCTCCAGCCCTATTTTGTGTTTTATGTAGAGACAGGGTCTCACTGAGTTGCTTAGCCCCTCACCATTGCTGATGCTGGCTTTGAACTCGCGATCCTCCTGCCTCAGCCTCCCTAAGTGCTGGGATTACAGGCTTGAGCCACCGCGCCCGGCTCAATACCTCTTTTCTATGGATCAGAGCAATCTGACCCCTCTTTCTTTCACTCATCTTTCAAAACCTAAGTAAATTTTCATTTCTATTAACTCTAAAAAAATCTACCTTCATATGTGAAGAGATAATTAGTTATATCTGAATCTCACTTTCTCTTTCTGAGAAAGAAGCATTTTAGTGAATTATTCAGTTTTCCCCTGTGCTGGGCTCCAGTGTCTCACATTGAATAAACAAAAGCATTGAGGAAGGAGGAGTGGAGAGAGAGAAAGGGAAGGGAAGGGAAGGGAGAGCTGAGATTTGCTTTTCAGAGTTAGTTTATAGAAAATGAGGATCTGCTTTTGAAGGTCATAATTATATTTATAAAATTTAAAAAAATAATCCTGGGCCTGGTGGTAAATTTTTTTTATGGGAATGTAATACTGTGTTTGTCTTTTTATTTTGATTTCCAACACTTGTTCCAATGTAGTGAACTGTTCATCCCAATATGCTTTTAAAAAGGTGTGTAAAGTTGCAATCCCATGACAGTTTAGGGCTACTGCCACAGCATGTTCACAACTTGATTGTGCTCCTGAGAGGAGACGGGATGGAACTTGAGTCTCTCAACACAAATAGAGGAGGATGCATGCTTCGAGGGCAGGAAATTGCACCACCTTACACCTGGATTTAGGAACACATCCCCCTTGGAGCTCCTGCATACTTATTAAGATATGTGCTAAAAGAAACTTTATGTTTCAAAGACAAGTACTGGTTTCTGGGACTCTAAAAAGAGACTGGAAATCTCACCATTTATATTTCCCAATTCAACTACAGATTCTGCTTTTTGCTAAGAGCAGCAAAAATGTAGGAAAGGAATCAAATCAAAAAATAAGAATGAATAACACTTTTAGTTTTTACCTCCTAAATCAACTTTACTCCCTGTCTCCCTTTTCACAAGTCTCTGTCTTGATCCTCATGCAATCAACTAAAAAAAAAAGAATTTAATTGAACCAGAAACACTTATAAACCCAGACATTTCTATTGACTGAAGGATCCACAAAGCTGACATTTTCTGTCCTTGAGGACCTTATTGTTTAGTATTGAAGAAGTAAAAGAAAATTAATAGTCATACTCCAGCATGATGAACTGTGAAGTCTCACTCAAAACATTATTAAAACATTGTTTTCAAAAAATATGTTGTTCTAGGACTGGATTGTAGCTCAGTGCTAGAGCTTATCTGGCATGTGTGAGGCACTGGGTTTGATCCTCAGCACCACATAAAAATAAATAAATTAATAAAATAAAGGTATTTTGTCCATCTACAACTAATACATATATTTAAAAAATAATGTTGTTCTAATGAAAAATCAAAATATAAGCTCAATATACAATCCAATCCTAATTTTGAAAACAGTAGCTACTCATCCCCACATACACTCAGAAAAAATCAGGGATTATGATTGGCAGATTGAGCATACCTGTCTACTTTTCCTGTCTCTTCAAATTGCATGAAATGCCAATTGAGAAAAGTTACAATCACAGATGTGAAATTTTGAAGAACTCCTGGAATATAGACCAAAGACAGAATTGGATAGACTGAGCCATGAAGGCAAAAGAAAAAACAGCAAAGTGCAAGTGTCAAGGTCAGTGAAGTCTTATACACAAATATGCCAGAGGAATTTCAAGCTCAGGGTTAACAGGTGCAGTGTTGGGAGGGGCCTTGTCAATAGTTCTGATCAATAAGTGTAAAGATCATACTGTGAGCTGCTTGGCTGGTCATAGATCTTCCCATCGCCCTCCTATGCTGAACTTCTGGCAGCAGTGCTGTTTATTGGCATACGAAAACCTCAGTAACTGCTTTAAACCATGAACCTGCAAAGTCTTCTGTCAAGAGGGCTGACTCTGAACAGAGAAGCCATGTAGACCTTGAGTTACTCCATGCAAAAAGAGGTGGGGTGAGGGAAGGTGAGAAGGAAATGGGGCTTCTTCTAATGTGAGGCTCCCAGACCTCTTATTCTGGAGAGAGAAAACTCCTATGCCTAGGTGATCTACAGCACACTTGCAAGATTCTACCCTGTACACTCTAGAAGCTGGCTCTTTGTCAGAATTCATTCACAGGAATGACTATGGAGTGAGGAAACAGAAAAACAGCCATGTAAAAGTAGCTACCAAACTTCCAAAGTATTGAAAACATAATCTACCATTGCGTAAAAATTGGGATGAATATCCAAATGGACACGGATGAATATTAAATTAATGAGCTGGGACATTGGGCCAGGAGGCTCTTTCAGAACACAGTGCAAAGAGAAAAAGGGACTTCCAGAAACTCAAATATCCATCAAAATAGTTTGGAAGGAAAGGAACGAAGGGAATAGCAAAAGGACATTTCAAGAATCAGAGATGACTTTCTCAGTGCTGAAGAAACATTATGAACTTGGAATTTTTAAATGTATTTTGTTTGCATTCATTTTAGTCTTTGAAACTTTGGCACTCAGCTTATCCCATCTTGAGCCAGTGCAAGATTCTCAACTAGGGGCAATTTTGAGCCCCAGAAAATGTTGAACAATGTCTGGAGACATCTTTGATTGCCATGATGAGGCATCTGATGGGTAGAGGCCAAGTTCGCTACTAAACATCATGCAATGCACAGGAGAGGCTCCCCAAACAAAGGATTATCTGATTCCAATATCAATAGTGCAGAGGTTGAGAAACCTAGGCAACTGGGGGCTCTCAGCTTGACTCCTTCCCTTGGGCATGACCCCTGCCATGTTTGTTCTCTTCTTTGCTTTTCAGATGTTCATTACTTCTCAAAACTTTTTAGTACTGGATTATATGCACTTTTCAGAAAGAGAAATTATTTCCTTTGTGGTATGTAATCAAACTGATAAAGATTAGGTTTATTTGTTTTCTTTAAAAGAAAGAAAGAAAAAAGCATTTTAGGGATGATTTTTTAAAATTTATTTATTTTTATTTTTTAAAACGGCAGAATGCATTTCAAGTCACAGTACACATATGGAGTACAATTTTTCATTTCTCTGGTTGTAAACAAGGTAAAGTCACACCATTTGTGTCTACATACATGTACCTAGAGTAGTGATGTCCATCTCATTCCACCATCTTTCCTACCTCCATGTCCCCTCCCTCCCCTTTGCCCTATCCAAAGTTCCTCCATTTCTCCCATGTTCCCCACCCCGACCCCCTTTATGGATCAGCATCCACTAATCAGAGAAAACATTCGGCCTTTGGTTTTTTGAGATTGGCTTACTTCACTTGGCATGATGTTCTCTAACTCCATTCATTTACCTGCAAATGTCATGATTTTATTCTCTTTTAATGCTAAGATTCCATTGTGTATATATACCACAGTTTCTTTATCCATTCATCTATTGAAGGGGCATCTAGGTTGCTTCCATAGCTTAGCAATTGTGAATTGTGCTGCTCTAAACATTGAGGTGGCTGCGTCACTGTAGTATGATGTTTTTAAGTCTTTTGACTATAGACTGAGGAGTGGGATAGCTGAGTCAAATGGTGGTTCCATTCCAAGTTTTTAAAGGAATCTCCATACTGCTTTCCAGATTGGTTGCACCAGTTTGCAATCCTATCAGCAATGTTTGTGTGTGCCTATTTTCCCACATCCTCACCAGCAATTATTGTTGCTTGTATTTTGGATAACTTCCATTCTGACTGGCGTGAGATGAAATCTTAGAGTAGTTTTAATTTGCTTTTCTCTAATTGCTAGAGATGTTGAACATTTTTTCATATGTCTGTTAATCAATTTTATATCTTCTTCTGAGAAGTATCTGTTCAGCTCCTTAGTCCATTTATTGATTGGGTTGTTTGTTTTTTGGTGTAAAATTTTTTGAGTTCTTTATATATCCTGGAGATTAGTGCTCTATCCAATGTGCATGTGGCAAAAATTTGCTCCCAGAATTTAAGCTTTCTGTTCACCTCATTGATTGTTTCTTTTGCTGAGAGGAAGCTTTTTAGTTTTAATCCATCCCATTTATTGATTCTTGATTTTATTTAGGAGTCTTGTTAAGTAACTTGGGGCCTAATCTGATGTGATGAAGGTTTGGGCCTACTTTTTCCTCTCGTAGGCATAGTGTCCCTGGTCTAATTCCTAGGTTCTTGATCCACATTGAGTTGATTTTTGTGCATGATGAGAGAAAGGGGTTTAGTTTCATTTTGCTGCATATGGATTTCCAGTTTTTCCAGCACCATTTGTTGAAGAGGCTGTCTTTTTCCCAGTGTATGTTTTTGGCACCTTTGTCTAGTATGAGATAACTGTATTTATGTGGGTTTGTCTCTGTGTCTTCTATTCTGTACCATTGGTCTACATGTCTATTTTGGTGCCAATACCATGCCATTTTTGTTACTATAGCTTTGTTGTATAGTTTAATGTCTGATATTGTGATGTCTCCTGCTTTAGTCTTCTTACTAAGAAGACTTTGGCTATTCTGGGTCTTTTATTTTTCCAAATGAAGTTCATGATTGGTTTTTCTATTTCTATAAGGAATGATGTTGAGATTTTAATTGAGATTGCATTGACTCTATCTAGTGCTTTGGGAAGTATGGCCATTTTAACAATATTGATTCTGCTTATCCAAAAGCATGGGAGATCTTTCCATCTTCTAAGGCCTTCTTCAATTTCTTTCTTTAGTGTCCTGTAGTTTTCATTTTAGAGGTCTTTTACCTCTTTTGTTAGATTGATTCCCAAGTATTTTATTTTTTTCTTTTTGAGGCTATTGTTAACGAAGTAGTTTTCCTGATTTCTTTTTCAGAGGATTCATCACTGATGTATAGAAATGCATTTGATTTATGGGTGTTGATTTTATATCCTGCAACTTCGCTGAATTAATTTATTAATTCTAGAAGTTTTCTGGTGGAATTTTTTGTACCCTCTAAGTATAGTATCATGTCTTCTGCAAATAATGATAGTTTGAGTTCTTCTTTTCCCATTCGTATCCCTTTAATTTCTTTCATATTTCTAATTGCTTTGGTTAGAATTTCAAGAACTATGTTTTGAATAGAAGTGGTAAAAGAGGGCATCCCTGTCTTGTTTCAGTTTTTAGAGGAATGCTTCCAGTTTTTCTCCATTTAGGATGATGTTGGCCTTGGGTTTACAATAGATAGCTTTTACAATGTTGAGGTATGTTCCTGCTATCCCTAGTTTTTCTAGTGTTTTAAAGATGAAAGGATGCTGTTTGGTTTTTTTTTAATTTTTTAGTTGTAGATGGACACACAATATCTTTATTTATTTTTATGTGGTGCAGAGGATCAAACCCAGTGCCTCACACATGCGAGGCAAGTGCTCTACCACTGAGCCACAATCCCAGCCCTGGATGTTGTGTTTTGTCAAATGCTTTCTCTGCATCAATTGATAAAATCATATGACTCTTATCTTTAAGTCTATTGATATGATGGATTACTTTTATTGATTTCTGTATGCTGAACCAACCTTGTATCCCTGGAATGAACCCCACTTGATTATGGAGCACTACTTTTTAAAATATGTTTTTGTATGTGATTTGCCAAAATTTTATTGAGAATTTTTTGCATCTATATTCATCAGGGATATTGCTCTGAAATTTTCTTTCTTTGATGTGTCTCTGTCTGGTTTTGATCAGAGTGATACTAGCCTCATAGAATGAGTTTGGAAGGGTTCTTTCCTTCTCTATTTCATAGAATAGAAGAGTATTGGTGTTAGTTCTTCTTTCTAGGTCTTGTAGAACTTGGCTGAGAATCCATCTGGTCCTGAGCTTTTCTTGGTTGGTAGGCTTTTGATGGCATCATATATTTCCTTGCTTGAAATTGATCTGTTTAAGTTGTGTATGACCTCCTGGTTCAGTTTGGGTAGGCCATATGCCTCTAGAAATTTGTTGGTGTCTTCAGGGTTTTCTATTTTACTGGAGTATAAATTTTCAAAATAGTTTCTAATTCTCGTCTGTATTTCAGTAGAGTCTGTTGTGTTATTTCCTTTTTCATCATGAATTTTCATAATTTGGGTTTTCTCTCTCCTTCTTTTTGTTAGGGTGGCTAAGGGTTTGTAAATTTCATTTATTTTTTCAAAGAACCAGCTTTTTGTTTTGTCAATGTTTGCATTGTTTCTTTTGTTTTAATTTCGTTGATATTAGCCCTGATTTTAATTATTTCCTGTCTTCTACTTCTTTTGGTGTTGATTTGTTCCTCTTTTCCTAGGGCTTTGAAATGTAGTGTCAGGTCATTTATTTGTTGACTTTTTGTTCTTTTAATGAATGAGTGTAATGCAATGAACTTTCCTCTTAGCACTGCCTTCACAGTATCCCAGAGACTTTGATATGTTGTATCAGAGTTCTCATTTACGTCTAAGAATTTTATTTATCTATTCCTTGATGTCTCCTGTTATCCATGCGTCATTCAATAGCATATTATTGAGTCTCCAGGTGTTGAAATAGCTTCTATGTTTTAATATGTCATTAATTTCTAATTTCATTCTATTATGGTTTGATAGAATATAGGGTAGTATCTCTATTTTTTTTTTTTTTTTTTGTATTTGCTTAGACTTGCTTTGTGGCATAGCATATGATCCATGTGCTGCTGTGAAAAAAGTGTATTCGCTTGTTGATGGATGGAATATTCAATACATGTCTGTTAAGTCTAAATTGTTGATTGTTTTATAGAGTTCTATGGTTTCTTTGTTTAGTTTTTGTCTGGAAGATCTATCCAGTGGTGAGAGGGGTGTGTTAAAGTCACCCAGTATTATTGTGTTGTGGTTTACTTGAGTCTTGAAGTTGAGAAAGGTTTGTTTCATATACATAGATGCCCCATTGTTTGGAGGGTAGATATTTAATTAAGGATGCTTTGGTTTTTAGTTTTGATTTAATGTTTTTAATTCTGTAAAATGTGTAGATAGTTGCAGTGTGAAAACTTTTTTTTTGCACTGGAGATTGAACCCAGGGGTGCTGTACCACTGAACCACATCCCCAGCTGTTTTTATTTTTTTTATTTTGAGACAGGTTCTCACTAAGTTGCTTAGGGCCTTGTTAAGTTGCTGAGGCTGGCTGTGAACTCTCAATCTTCCTGCTTCAACCTCCCTAGGCACTGGGATTATAGGAGTACACCATTGTGTTCCGCTGAAAACTGTTTTAAAAGTCTTATTTAGACAAATCTATCTTTCAACCTTGTCCTTTCTACCCTGCTCTGTCTCTCTTAAATGTATAAAACTAAAAAAAATTAAAAATTAATTTTGTTTGACAACTTAAAAACCACCTAAAACTTAATTTTGTTTGACAATTCGGTTGTTTCTTTTTGAAAACATAGGCATATATGTTTGAATCCCCTCCTTTTTTTTTTTTTTACACTATAAACTTTGTTGTTTACTTTGCCATTTTAATCTTATCACTGCATCCTGGAGGTCAGTCTGTGGTCACAAAGAGATTCATTATTCATTCTCTTTTACAACTATGTAGCATTCTGTTATTTGGATGGATCTTAGTTTATTAACTGGCCCCTTATTCTTGGCCATGTGATTGTTTCCACTCTTGTGTAATTACAAACAGTACTGTCACAATGAGAAGATCAGTACGTTTATAATTTTGTGTTTTAGCAGTGTGTTTTTGGAATAGATTTCCAGAAATGTGATTTCTGGGTCAGAAAGAAAATGCAAATATAATTTGGCTAGACATTGTATTCCCATTAGTCATGCAGAAAGGGGGAATTTTCTCCACAGCTTTGCTAGCAAAGCATGTTGTCAGTCTAAGAGTTTTGCCAATCTGATAGGTGAGAAATTATGTTTTAATGTTTCCCTTACTGTGAGGGAGGTTGAACATCTTTTCCTTTTTAAGGGTTACTTTCATTTGTTTTACTCTCACATGTTTATATACTTTGATCATTTTTATGCTAGGCAAAGTTATTTTGGGGGAATGAAGGACAAGGGGAGACACAGCATATAAAAACTTGTGGGATTTGGGTCAAAGTGACACAGAAGAAAACATGTAACTCTAATTATATTTATTAGAAAAAATTAAGATCAGAAATAAACATTCCACAGAAGATTCTACAAAAGAACGACAAAAATCAACCATTAAAAGTAGACTGGAGGACTCATTAAAGATAAAAGTAAAAATGATGAAACAGAAAACTAATAAAACAAAACCATTAAGAATTTTCTGGTTTCCAGGAAGACAGCACTGAAAGAACGGCAACAACAACAGAAGACTCTCAAAGTAGACTAGCGAATTATAAATGATAAATGCAGAAATTGTGAAATGTCAACATATAACAAAGTTCTTTTGGAAAAAGGCCTGAATAATAAGACCAAATACTGCCTTTTGGAGAAGATCAATATGTGGACATGGTTTGAAAAATCTAATAAAGTAGATTTGAATTGTCTCACCGAAGAAAGTAAGTAAAGACAGCAAAGGTAAATTTAAGAATTATAAATGTGACAGAGAGTCTGAGCAGACTTAAAAATGTTTGTTCAAGACTTCATATAGTATTATAAGTAAGTGCTAAATATTTATCTATATGGTATACTATATGTATATTGTATATATTGGTAGGTAAATAAACCAATTGTGTTATGGTTTGGATGTGAGGTATCCCCCAGAAGCTCATGTGTGAAACAATGCAAGAAGGGTCAGAGGAGAAATGACTGGGTAAAGAGACCCTTAACCCAGCCAGTGAACTAATCACCTGATGGGATTAATTGAGTGGTGACTGTAAGCAGGAGGGGTGTGGCTGGAGGAGGTGGGGCATTGGGGTGTGGCTTTGGGGTATATATTTGTATTTGGCCAATGGAGATCTCTCTCTGCTTCTGATCGTTATGTGAGCTGTTTCCCTCTCTACACCCTTTCACCATGATGTTCTGTCTTCCCTCAAGCCCTGAAGAATTGAGCCAGTTGTCTATGGACTGACACCTCTACAACCATGAGCCCCTAAATATACTTTTTCTCCTCTACAATTATTCTAGTTGGTCTTTTAGTCACAGCAGCAAGAAAGCTGACTGACAGAATGTTTCGTAGGAAATTGTAAATCATAAAAATTGATTGAAGAAATCAACCTTAAAATCTCTAGAAAAACTTGCAAAAGTATTAAAATTTACTCATTCAAATATGGACTCAAGTATATTCCACTCCTTCCAAGAATGCAGAAAGCTGGAAAAAGCATTGCTCTTACTCTTTCAATAAGAAAATCTATCAAATCATAACTTTCCTTGACTCTATCAGATACTGAGGTAACGAGGCAACCAAGTATCCTAAAGTCTACAGAGCCTCCAAAGGAAGCTGGGACAGAAGCCCTGTCCAACCTATGGCAGGGCCCAGGAGGAAGAGTCGAAAGTGTCACCACAGCCAGTAGGAAGAATTTAACTGAGATTTGGAATGAGTAGTTAGATGCCAAATGTGGGCTAAAATGCATGTAGAACCACTGGGAGCTGCAGAAACAAAGGGACTTTGCACTCATTTCTAGACTCTTCTCCATGAATCTCCATCAAGCTTTTGGGGGTGTGGTGGGGGGAGGGGAACAAACCCTCTTTTCAACAGGGCACACACCAGGAGAAAACCCATGTGGCTGGGGAAAGGTGAAAACAAAGAACTCTCTGCTTATAGGGGAGGGTTAGAAAGTCATTCTGAGGCCTGAACACTAGAGGTAGCTGGTTCTAGATGAAGGGTATGCTCACGGGGAAAGCTCCTACCCCAAGACCCAGGATCACAGGGCCCTTCTGATTCTGAGGTGGACCAGCATAACAGAGAACCTCCCTTCCCTTGCCACCCCGCTAGCAAGCACCAAGCCACAGAAGTCTACTTCTAGGAAATAGGTAAGAGTGTGAAGACCCCTCCTGAGGTACAGGTACTCAGTGAAGATCCAAAATCGAGAGTGGAGGAGGAACATTGAAAAAACCTTCCAGCAAGTCAACCCTCCCCTCAAGTACAAGGAAACACAAGAGAAACTTGAAGCTAGTAGTGTGATGAGTATAATCATAATGACAAGAAGACCCTAATTTGGCTCAAATCTTGATTAGATTTATTCAAACTCCTAAACTCATAAGTGGGTAATGGAAGAGGTGTGCCCATGTCCAGGTTGCATACATACATTTTTCTCAATTGCTACTGTCTCAAACACAGTATTTGGCATTCAATAATAAGTTATAAAAAGGAAGGAAAAAGAAAAGATCTTGGACCCAGTGGTTTTATGAGGGAATTCTACCAAATTTTTGAGAAACACACAATTTTGTTATCATTTCAGCTACTCAAGAATATTAAAAACCAAGAGGTGAGAAGAGGAAAAATAGAATATCAATATTAAAATTTCATGAAATGGGACACAGAAAATGCTTCCTATTTACAAGTCCCTGGTCATCATGCAACTTGTTATAAACTCGGGGTCAAATTCTGCCTGGATTCAAGGCACCTGTTCTGCTTCTGTTTTCCAAGGACTCCTCAAAGAAATTCATCTATTCTGCCTTATCTGAGGAATAACTTGGAAGCTGACTTCTCTCCAGAACAAAATTTATCTTCTCGTTGGGTCCACAGACATGATCCAATTTCCTCACCAAAACTTTGCTTACAGAAACAAGCAGCTGGCCTAGGAGCCACACGCCTGCCGATTTGATTTCCCCCTGTGATTATTCAATTTTATTATAGGATCTGTGAGAAATGGGAATTTATCAGGAACCATCTCTGCTCTGGCAGAAACATGGGAGGAAGGACAGAGAAGAACAGGGAAGGTGGAAAAAAGTCTCTTTTGTCTCTCCCAGGCAGGGGCAGAAGGATCCACTGTCTCCAGATGCCCTCAGGACTGGAATCCATGTGGAGAAGCCTGAGGCAGTGTGCACACATCCCTCCTGCAGCCACTTGAGTCCTCGCCTGGCAGATGCCCACACTGTGACATCAGGATCCACAGAGCTCAGTGTCCTCTGGCTGTCCACTTAAAATGCAGAGCCATGTGAAATGGACTCTTAGTGATCCCAACATCACATTGTACCTCATAAATGGAAACATATGTGATTTTTCAACCGAAGAGGACATTAATAAAAGCATATATATAATAAAATAAAATGGACCATCCCATCTATCTGGTTTTGTTTGTTCTCAGCTGTCCACTTTCATTGGAGCCACTTTGTTTCTGAATCCAGGGTCTGTCTTTCAGGCTCGCACATGGCAACATGTACACAACAACATTTTCATAGAATACAGGTGGCAGTCTTCTTCGTCACCCTCTTCCGGCCCTTGGTGTTATCATGGGTGCAGGCTTCAGTCCCACCTTGGAGTTTTCCATGCAGAGGGAGTTTTCCTAGGACAATATAACGTGGGGGGGGGGGACTTCCTGCTCTCTGCATCCCACCTACTGATGATTGTCTAGGAGCTGGAGGTAGGTTAGGGACGTCCTGGGGGCTATTCTGAGAGTGGGGTCCTTGCATGCAGGTGGCAGAGAGGAATGGCAGGCAGGCTGGCTCTTCTGCCGCCCTCTGCCCTGACTGCTTGTCCTCTTCGGGCAGCTGATGCTCTGAGGACAAGAAGGGAGAGCTATGAAGGGAAGGCACACTGGCACTCCTCTTTGGGAAGACAGGAAAGGTAGGAGGATCTGCATGGGGAGGTAAAGCCCAACCTCTGGATGCACAGACTTATCTTGGGATACACAGCCTGCCTCCCAGGATCTGGTGCTGGAGCATCAGATGTGCAGCCATCACCTCATCAGGTTTTGTGTTTATCAAAGATACCAGGGTGTCATGTGGGCCATAGCCCCTGCTAAACTCCATTATCGTGGGGTCTGGGTGATTGCAGAATGGCTGGCTAGAATGAGTCAGTAAATACTGCTCACTCTGGCTCAGCCAGAGGTGTCCCCTGATTTGGTCTACTGTGTCCTCTGCATGGGGTCCATGGCTAGTAACTAGCGGATGAAGCTTTGCACTTCTGTGGACATATGAGAGGGAACCTCATCCCTTGCATGCAAGACCTTTTTCTTCAGCTGCCAAGCAGTTTTCCCTTTAAAACAGAGAGACATCACGACCACAAAGTAGACAACAGCACTCAGGTGCCAGATGTTCACCAGGAGGCATTGCATTCTTCCTGCCACAAGATTTCTGGGGCACAGTGTGGGAATGCTATAGAACATGTCCAGCTCTTCTTAGTCATGAACCTGCCACCCAGGCCAAAGTCACAAAGTTTAACGTTTCCTGAGCGTCCACCAGGATGTTTGTTGGCTTCAGATCTCTGTGCTCGGTGCCCTTGTGGCAGTAGCACACAGTGCATGTGGTCTGCCTGAGTATTCTCCCAGCCTCCTCTTCCTGCAAGCCACCTGGCTCCAGGATGTGGTGCAGTAGTCGTCTCCCACCTGCATGCCCCATCTTAAGGCAGATGTTTTTAGTGGATTCAATGACACAGAACAGTTGGATTGTAGTTGAGTGTTCCACAGTCTCCATTGTACCCACTTCAGATGTGATGATGGGGAAGTTCTGCTCTGCCTGTGACAGGATTTTCATGGCCACCTCTGTCCTGGTAAGGATCTGGCCAGTTTCACCTGGCAAAGCTGCCCTGCCTGATGTCCTTCAGGACACTATAATGATTCTGGAACTCAGAAGGCAGTGGATTGATATATGAAGTAAATAGGACAAAACCTGTCAGCCAAGAATCCTGTGACCTCAAAATCGCTCTTCCCATAGGAGGGAGAAATGGAGGTGCTCTCAGATGCCTTGGTCCCTTTGTGTTGCTATAACAAAATACCTTAGACTGGGTAATTTTATTAACAACAGAAATTGACTTCTCACTGGAAGCTAGGAAGTCCAATGTCAAGGTGCCAGGAAATTCAGTGTGTGGAGAGGTCAGGTTTTCTCCTTCCAATGTGACACTTTGTTGCTGGGCCCTCACATTGTGGGAGAAGTGAAAGGGTTGAGCTCACTATTTCAAGCCCTTTTCTTTCCTTCCTTTTTTTTATTTTTCTTTCTCTCTCTCTCTCTCTCTTTTTTTTTTTTTTTTTGGTGCTACTGGTGATTGAATGCAGGTCCTTGTGCATGCTAGGCAAGTGCTCTACCACTAAGCTATATTCCCAATGTTCCCAGTCCTTTTTACTTTAAGACGTGTCCTCGATAAGATGCTCAGGCTGGCCTCAGGTGTGGGATCCTCCTATCTCAATGTCCCAAGTAGCCAGAGTTACAAGTGTAGGCCACTGTAACTGTGTTAATAAATGAACTTTTGCATGTGTACAGTGCTGGGATCAAACCAGTATTTTGAGCATGTTAGACAAGTATTCTTTTCTAAAGTCTCATATCCCATCCACGAGGTTGGGAATCTCATGACCTAATTACTTCCTAACACTCCCATGTCTCAATCCCATTGCACTGGGGTTGAAGTTTCAACAGGAATTTGGGAAGGCTATACAAATTCAGACTACAGCATCAGATAAGCAAGAGTCGCAGGAGGTACTCACCACTAGTCGTGGCCTGTGTGGAGCCCCATGTGGTTGAATGGAAGGACTTTAGACAGGAACTCAGAGGTCAAGCTCTGGGACTTTTCTTCTTCCGATGGTAAGGACTTGCATGGGCACCTGGAAGGCAGAGGAAGGGTGGTGGGCTTGCTGAGTTTATGGCTGAGTGGGGGGCACTCTCTCTGCTATGGGAAGTAGGGGGCTTGAAGATTCTGCTGCTGCTTCCTGTGCTCCCGCATCTACCTGTTTGCTCACCCATGGTCTAGCAAGATGAGTGAGGGGCTTATTGGAAGCTTGGAGGCCTCAGATGCCCCCACAGACCTGCTGCTGTTCTCCTAGGCTGCTCTGCACCAAATCTCCAAGGCAAAGTGGCCAGCATGGTCATCCAGAGCACTGGGGCAGAGATCAGTGGTAATGGTGGACACAGCTAGGTCCTCAGGTGTCCCCCGCCAGATGACCTGGGGAGAAGGGTGAATCCTCAGTCCCAGGAGGTTAGAGGGACATAAGGGCTGGGAGCAGCAGTGGCCCTGCTACCCTGTGATCCCTGGCACCAGGTCTCCTCCATGGTCAAGGACTCCAGGAAGTGCAAAGCCTGTGTCCTTCCTGGCAGCTCTGCGTGCCTCTTCAGCCCAGCTGCACGGACTGTTGTCTGCTGGTACATTCCTCCCAATCTGATTTTTTAACCATTGCTTGAAGATATGATCTGTCTGATTACTAAGTTTTTGTATCCCTCCTCCCCCTACATTTTATACTATGGGCAAATGCCTCCGTTCTGGCCTTGCTCAGAATCTGTCCTAGAGAACTGCTGGGCTCGGGGCAGGGTGACTGGGGGCCTTGATTACTGTCCAGCAATCCCTCACCTTGCTATGCCCAGTGCTTTCTGAGGAGCTATTTGTGCTTTGCCAACCTCAGAGTCTCTTCACTTAAACCTTCTCCTGAGTCAGGGAAGAGGAGTGAGGAGGTGAAAGGAAGGATTCAAAAGCAAACAAGAGGAGGAGGAGGAAGTGGCCAGTGCTCAGTGAACCCTCAAGTGTGAAAGGCTAATCCAGAAATCACTCAGTGATCACCACCATGAAAGCAGATGGGGGTGGCATCTCCTATTACGCAGATCCTCACCCTGCTCACCTCCCACAACGCCTCACTTCCTGAACCCAAGTGACCTTCCGAAAACTGCCACTTTGCCTCAGTTCTTGGCCCTGTGCCCAGCTGCAGCTTCTGCACACCATTAAGTTCCTTCCAAAGTCCCCATTGACTTTTCATTCAGAGACATGTGCTCTTCCTGTTTTCAAGAGAGAAGCACTGGCCCACGTGCCCAGTAAACAGAAACAAGTGGAGAGGGCTGGGAGAAGTTCCAAGGCATTTACACATTGCACTGGACAGTTTTTAAAAAATGGTGAGGTTTCAGGGGCTCTGATGTGAACCAGAGGCCACACAGTGCTTGGAACTCAGTAGCACACAATGTTCAGAATAATGCTCATGGGTCTGTCATGCTCAAAGAAACACTGTGTTGAAAGAATCCTTGTTTTAAGATGTTTGGCTGACAACTAAATAGCATATTACTACCTATGGCTAAGTCGTACACATTTTTGTTGATTGGAGAACTTTTCTTTTTCTTCTTCTTCTCCTTTTTTTGGTATCAGGGATTGAACCCAGGGCACTTAACCACTGAGCCACATCCCCGGCCCTTTTTTTTTTTTTTTAAACAATTTTTTTTTTTTTAGTTGTAGATGCACACAGTATCTTTACTTTATTTATTTTTATGTGGTGCTGAGGATCGAACCCAGTGCCTCAGGCATGCGAGGCAAGCGCTCTACCACTGAGCCACAATCCCAGCCCCCGGCCCTTTTTTTAAAAATATTTATTTAGAGACAGGGTCTCGCTGAGTTGCTTAGGGCCTCACTAAGTTTCTGAGGCTGGCTTTGAACTCACGATCCTCCTGCCTTGGTCTCCCAAGCTGCTGGGATTATTGGCATGTGCCACTGGGCCTGGTGATTGGAGAATTTTTCAGAAGAAGAAAAAGACTGATTTAAAAGTAAGGCATCATTGCCTCAGTCTCTCATAGAGAGGCCGGGAAGAGGGATAGAAGTTTGACTTGGCCTCCACTGGGTCCTAGAAATTTTATGTCTGGAGAGATGAGCAATCCTTTTCTCTAGGTATCCCATTTGCGCATCGCTGTTTATGTGGACTCCGTCAAGACCATCACTAACATTTCTTAGTCACATGGCTCCAGTGACACTTCATATTTCCATATGGATTTTTTCTTTTCCTCCTATACTTATTCTTATACAGCTCTTTCTCCTGTACTTTCCCTCTTGATGCCTCACCTCACCCCAAATAAACTTTCACATACCCCAGGCTGGGAGCTTGCTCTTTATTTTATATAAATTAAAGCTGAATCCTTCCTTTCAACCACACTTCCTAGATTTTGCTCTTTCCTACTGAACTTCTCAATAAAACACCACCAACACCACCTCACAAAACACTGCTCTGGGATTGTAAAAATCCTCCTGAAGGGTGTTGGAGGGGAAGAAAACTGTCAAATTGTAAGTCATTGGCGATAGTGTCCTTTATTAGTACTGGAAGAGGGAAAATACAGAGACTTTTATCTGTTCATATGTTCATATGATCACAGAAATGAGGCCTGAGTCATTATATTCCTCAGTCTAATTTTCCCTCCATTTTGGTCTAAAACAAAGATGTCAGACTCTCTGGGTTCTCATCAAGAGTGCTAGTGCACCTTTATTCAGTGTTTAACAGTAGCTCTGGTACTTTATTATCTACCTGTTCTTGGGCTCCAACTCCTAGTACAGACCTTTCAGTTAGGAGTTTTAGGTCTTTGGTAGCTTTTTGGAATTATAGCAGTGATGATAATAACAATAATGGTGAGGATTATTATAGCTAACTTTAATAGGGCATTTGCTCTGTGCCAGGTACCATGATCAACGCTTAATGTTGATTATCTCCTCTGATTTCCAAGTGCTAACAAAATTGTTTTGTCTATTGCTATCTAACAGATTGCCACAAAATTTAGCATCTTCAAATAATATACGTTTATTATCTCATAGTTTCTGTGGCTCATGAATCTAAGCATGACTTAGAGTTTACTTCAGGGTCACCCAACTGAAGTGTTGCTTATAGTTGATTATAAGTTGCTTATAGGGATTATAGTTATCTCAAGTCTCAACTGGGCAAGGAGTTGATCCCAAGTTTGCATGCTGTTGACAGGGTGCATTTCTTCTCGCTGAGTTGCGTGGGCCTTACTAAGTTGTTGAGGCTGGCTTTGAACTAACAATTCCCTTGCCTCAGTTTCCCAAGGCTGAGGCCCTAAGCAACTCAGCGAGACCCTGTCTCTAAATGCACAATTTTTGCATGCTTGTTGACAGGGTGCTGCTCTTCACTGACTGTCGACTAGAACCTGCCCTTGGTTCTTTGCTATACAGGACTTCCCAGTAGGAAAGCCTCCTTCTTCAAAGGGTGCAAGCAAATTCAGTGATATAAAGAATCTGTAAGGGGGCTGGGATTGTGGCTCAGCGGTAGAGCACTTGCCTTGCATGTGTGAGGCACTGGGTTCGATCCTCAGCACCACATAAAAATAAATAAAGATATTGTGTCCATGTACAACTAAAAAAAAAATTAAAAAAAAAAAAGAATCTGTAAGCAAGAGGGGAGTTTTTTGAAGCCTAATCACAGAAGTGATATCCCGTCAACTTTGTCATTTTCTCTTGGTTAGAATCAAGTTAGTAGGTGCAGCCCACACTCAAACGGAGAGAACTACTTGTATATGGATATGGATACCAGGAGGCAAAGGTCATCAGGGATCATCTCAGAAATGTGGCATCTGAAGACCTTTGGGGAAGGAAGGAGAAAGAATTGTTTTAGGACTAAAGAGATAACATCAAATCCAGAATATGGAAATAGTGAGGATAGGAATTGAAGCTAATAAAGGGAAGGATTGGGAGTTGGATAGGGAAGTGCCTTGTATGATTCTTGATCCTCAGTATCTTCCTCTCTTAGCCCTAAAATGAAGGTGGTGTTAAGGAGATGGCAGGTATGAAGCCAGATCTGTAATAATGTATCTGCAACCAAAGATAGTCAAGATGAAGATAACAAATCCCAGGCACAGAACAGAAGGCTGGTTCTGGAAAGATTTTTTTAAAATATATTTTTAGTTGTAGATGGACATACAACATCTTTCTTTATTAATTTATTTTTTATTTGGGGCTGAGGATTGAACTCAGTGCCTTACACGTGTGTGGCAAGTATTCTACCACTGAGCTATAGCCCAGACCCTCTGGAAAGTTTTTTCAGGCACTGTTACATAGCACAGAGATATGGGAAAGAGGCTAGGGAACAATTTTCTAAAAATATTTTTAGTATAGATGAAAACAATATTTTGATTTATTTTTCTATACAGTGCTGACAACCCTGTGCCTCACATGTGCTAGGTAAGGGCTTTACCATTGAGTGAGCCACAATCCAGCCCTGAGAGAACAGTTTTTAAGAAGCATCTACTAAACTAAATCTTATCTAATATGTATTTCATTAGGGGGAAGATTGCAGGATTTGTCAGAGCCTTTAATATGCTAGTGTGATCTGTGAAACTCAAAAGTGTGTTGGAGAGAGAGAGGTGACAGGCAGCGCTTCTGACAGGTGTGTGTTTTGCATGGAGGGGATAACAGGCTACACACTTCAGAGACTGTTCTATTATCAAATGCTTATGGCTTCGTTTGAGAACAGGAAAGGTGGGACCAGGTTTGAATATTTCTATTAAACAGAAATGGCAGCCAGTGCTTGAGCAATTGGGAAAAAAAATATTGAGCCAAAACCTAAGTGTTAAACAGAAGTGACTGTAGGATTACAATGTTCATCCTCCAACAACTGGAAAGAGTCAAATCCAGAATCAGAGCAGAAATCACCAGAAAGCCATCTCCAGGAATCCATCCAAATTCCCAAGGCTATGGTCCTTCTCTCTAGCACTCTCCTCCTTCTATAAAGTTCATCTTATCAAGTTCATGTCCTGGGCTTTTCTCTTGGAGGTTTTCCAGCATCAGAATTTGGAAGCAAGAGGGAAGAATTTATTGAGGGAGGAAAGACAATGATGTCAAAAACCTTGAAGAAATGCCCTTTTAACACAGACGAGAAAAAGGAAGGAGATAGCTCATGGAAGAATGCTAATTTCTCTAGCTTTTAGTGGAGAATTACCCACTAATTAAGTGAGGATTAAGCGGCCAATACCTTGGAATCAAAAGGCAAAGACTGAGTGTAGTGGCATATACCTGTAACGACAGCTATTCAGGAGGCTGAAGCCAGAGGATTGCCTATTGGAGGCCAGCCTCAGCACTTCAGTGTTTCAAAATAAAATAAATAAGATAAAATAAAATAAAATGCAGCCCAATGGTAGAGCACTTGCCTAGCATGCATGAGGCCCTGGGTTCAATCTCCAGTACTACAAAAGAAAAAGGAAAAAAGATGAAGGACTCCTTTCAATACCTTGGATCAGTTGAGGGTCTGACCCACCAACAAAGAGCAAAAGGCTGTGTGAAGCCATTCCTCCCTGCAGTACACAATGTTGCATTTTTAAGTTCACCTTCTGTGGACATTACAGTAACTTTCAGTGGTTAATGAATAGCTTCTCAGTGCCTTCTTCATTTAGTTGTCCAAAGGCCAGTTGGTCCCAGAGCACATAAAGCTGTGAGCTAGATAATGAACACATTCTCTTGGAACAAGCCTGGAAGCAGAGGAGTGGCGGGGTCAGGCTGCTGGCTCCGGAGGTGCAAGGATGCAGAACAGAGCTGGCCTAATTCTCTGCACTCTGGCCCTCCTGACAGGTTTCCTGATGATCTGCCTGGGGGCCTTCTTCATTTCTTCTGACTCCATGTTCCGGTGTCAAAGAAACCCCATCATGGCATATTTGCTTCTGCCTCTGGGGTTTGTGATCCTCCTGAGTGGGATTTTCTGGAGCACCTACCGCCAGGCGAGTGAAAACAAAGGAATGTTCAGCCACGTGCTCAGACGACACCTTGCTCACCAGGACCTGCCCCTGGCCACAGTGGACAGGTAGGTGCTGAGAGATGGAAGAAGTCAGAAGGGCTGAGGTGTGGAAAAGCTGAATGACTTCTAATCCTACAGCGGGGCGACTTACATGTCCCATGGGGCTGTGTGTCAGAACCAAAGCTTTATTCTTGTGGAATTACTCTGGTTAGTCATTAGGAAAAACGCTGCTACCTCTGGGGAAAACCATGAGGTAAAAGGAATTTTCTTAGAGAAACACCACCCTCACCCCCACCATCACCCCTGGTGAAAACCCACCTAAGCCAACATAATAGGCCTAACCACAAAGCTCTTTTATTATGCTAGGGGGGTTATCACGAGTTAAAGGGAGGTAATGATTAGTGTTTCCCTATAACCTGGTTGGTTACCAAGTTATAAGGAAAGAAAGTCCCAGACTAAATTCAGCCACACAGCCAGCAACCATGCAGACATACAGTCAATTCTGTAACCTCTGTGACTTGAGATGTCTCAGCTTGCTCTCCTTGTAGGTGTTCTGGTCTCACCTCATATGAAAGAGTCATTCACAGCAAGAAGATAATGTTCTAGAGTAACATTCAGTTAACCTATCACCTCACGTTAAGGACAACTGTTATCAAAAAACCAAAAGTAGTATTGACAAGGACAGCAAGCCATTGGTACCCTTGTGAATTGCTGCTTTTTTTCCCATAGATGTTCATAGCCACTATGGAAAAGAAAAAGAAAAACAGTATGGAAGTTTCTTGAAGTATAGTATATAGAGTTGCTATTTAATCCAGTGATTCTATTTTAGGTATCTACACAAAGGAATTGAAAATACAGACTCAAACATATGGGTATCTACCAATGTTCATAGCAGCATCATTCATGATACTCAAAAGGTGGAAGCAACCCAAATGTCCATCAATGATGTATGAAGAAATGACATGCAGCATATAATACAATGGAATATCACCCAGCCTTAAGACAGAACTAAATAATGGCACCTGTAACAAGAATGAGCCTTGAAAACACTATGCTAAGGGAAATTGGCCAGTCATAAGGGACAGACGTTATGTGATTCCACTTACATAAAGTACCTAGAGGAATCATATGCAAAGAGATAGAAAGTAGGACAGTGGTAATCAGGGCCCACCAGAGCAGTGGTGGAAAATGAAGAATTATTGGCCACATACTTCAAAAGAGTATGTTTATGGTATATGTATTTTACTATAAGAAAAAAAGATTCAGTTAAACTTACTATTAGTTACCTTCTAATTTTGGACAAATAAAGGACCATTTAGGAATAAAATTTCAGATATCACTCTTAAGACACGGGCTGCATGTGTCCATAAATTCTTTTATGCTCTTCATGCAAGGGTGGAGAATATTAAAGTGTTTTAGTGATTCTGTGTGCTTTAAATAAAAGTAATCTTACTCATGACAGTACACTTGTGACGTCCTTTGTATTAATTAATAAGATACTCATTTTTAATGCTTATCAGACTTACCAGCAAGGTCTTTGGGTTTGATTAAAAATTAAGATAATTAAGGCGATTGTAGAAGATGCTTCCACAGTGCTGATTTTTGTTTTTGGATAAATGTTAAATGACTACCTCTAGAGTGTGAGTCCTGATAGAAGTGACTGAGTGCCTTTAGGATGTAGTTTAAATTTACTACTATGTGCATAATGTCACACTGTGCTGAAATACTTGAAAGGAAGTCATAAATATCATGACATCCTAGTCTACTGCCTTTTCCTGCTACAGTTGGAGATGTTCAGCTCACTCAGGATGGACAGCTAATCAAATCTGGAAGTTACATTTCTCCAGAGCTTTGCACTCAAAATAGGTACCTAGGAAGAGGTATCAAAGCATGTTTCTCCAGTATAGGTAGAATATAGGCCCCTGGGAATGTGAATGGCAGTGGAGGGAGGGTGGAATTAGGAGAGGTAGATGGATTTGGGGCTGGTGGCAGTCATCCTAGAATTGCTTAAATCACTCTAGGGGACGGTTCACCTTTCTGTCCTTTGCAGCCTTACATGGACGTCCCATGACTCAGCTGTGGCTATTCCAAGCAAAGGCTGAGATTTATGCCGTACAGTAGACAGCTCCTTCAGCTATTTGGCTTTGGGCCAGGTAATATTTTGGAATGGAGTTGTGGCCACAAATGGCAGTCCCTGTTCTGTTGTAGTTACACACCATAAACACTCCTTGTTGACACTGGACAGATTCTCTCTATAAATACACAACTCAAGCAAGCTCAACCCATCTCTCTTCCTCATCTCACCCTCAGCTCCAATCCCATTCATATCAGAGAAGCCAGAAGGATTTAGCAATTAGCAAGGTTGGGCAAGATTACCAATGAGCCCTGGCATGAATGACTCCTTTAGCCATTGGCCTATTGACACAGAAAGAGCTGCAGATGAAATCTGCACAAAGTTGTCAGTTGGAATGTTCGGAGAAATGAGTGAGTTTGTATGCTCCTTGGAAACTAGCTGCTGAGACTTGAAAGGGTGTCAGAAAAAAGTGGTGGCATCTGATATAGTTCAGGGACCTGCACGTAGTTGATTTTCATTCATTATTTTATTGACCCATGAAATTCTGACACAGCCAGTATAGTGGAGAAGATATGTGTGAATAGGAACAAGGATGTGAATGAGTGAGGTGCTGGCTCGAGAGAGGTCCATCATCAATGTCCCGATGTCCCCTACAACTGATAAGGATCTTATAATGCATGGCCCTGATTCCATGAGTGACTGAGCAAGAGAGAACTCACAGCCTGGAATCACAGGCTGGAAAAAAGAGACCAGAGGATGCATTCTATGGCTGATAGAGAGGTTCTTCTGGAAGGGCAGCACATTTTTTTTTAATTATTAAACTAGTGATGCCAGAGGAAGTGCATCTGTTTCAAAAATCCATGTTTCTTAGCAGTTTAGCCTCACACAATGTGAGCTGAGAGAGGCAGACCTATGCATCTTTGGCATGAAGGCTTAAATGATACTTGCATTACAATGTTGGTGGCATTTTGTCCTGCAGGCCAGACTTCTACCCTCCAGCTTATGAAGAGAGCCTCAATGCTGAGAAACACACTTGTCCTGCAGAGGGAGAGGCCTTGGGCATCCCTCCACCTTTATACACAGAGACAGACTTTGGACTCCAGGGTGAAAACGATGCCCACCCAGAGGCCCCGCCATCCTACCAAGCATCTGTAGCAGACCTGGTGTCTGCAGCAACATCGGAGGATGCTCAGAGGCCAAGCACAGCGCTGAAGGCAGGACACACTCTTGTGGGAATCAGCTGCTAATGAGCAAGGCCGCCTGAGTCAGTGGGAGGAAAAGCTGTGACAGGGACCCTGCATAAGAGTGTATTGTGCTGTGTGTGCAGGAAGGCAAGGGCACAGTTTTGCTCAGAGCAGCAGTTTGTCTTGTGGGACTCCCCTGTCAACCTCAGCCCCAAACAGAGAAGAACACATGCTACTTGCTGGGACAGCCATCACCTAAGAATCAGAGAGGGAAGTGTGCTGGGAAGGAAAGATCATTGACTTTTAATTTTTGGCTCAGCATCTTATTAGCTTGCTTCATAATTATTCCCATGGACCACCAGAGCAACACAAGAATTCACACCGTGGGAGATACACCCTTGGAACTCACGACTCTTATTTTGTATTATTTTATTTTAATTATGTGTATTTTTCTATATGAAAGAAAAGCAACCATAATGTTCATTTTCAAAATGGTTCAAACACAAAATGTTGAGTTATTTTTAAAAGAGTTTCTCATATAAGCAGATAAATAAGATTTCTTATAGACTCAAATTGAACAGCAGAATACTTAATTCATAAAGCACAGAATTGGGGTGGGATGGGAGAGTTTGTACTAGCCATAGATGGTATTAATTACAATTTGATATAAATGTTGTGAAGTTTCAGAAATATTGGTATGTAATTCAAGGAATTCCCCTGGTTAATCTTCAGAATTTGAAAGATTCGGACACACCATGATTACCAGGAAATATTTTGTGTCTAAAGACAGAGAGCTTGACTTCTAGGCTTGGGACACTTGTTTTAAAACCAATGGTTCCTCCTCATCTTCATTATATTTTATGGTATTTTTAATACAAGAGGACAAGTCAGGTGTTGAATGCTGGAAAGAGACACAACCTGATGCTTTTGAACTTGGATGAGGATATTCATCCCTCTGGTCTCAATTCCCCCTACCGAGTGATGCTTTTGTGCTGGGATTAACATCTGACAGCTCTGGCATGCTTTCTCTATGGCAGACTCTGGGGTGAACTCCTGCATGTTATATAGCCCTCACTCCATCCTTAAGATATAGGTCCTATAATTCTTACCATTTTACAGATTCATAAAACTGAGGCCTAGAGAAGTTAAGACAAGTTGTCCAATAATACACAGTGCCTTCCAGGAGGGAGGATGAAGGAGAATCTACAGAGAGATGTGGGAGGACCTACTCTCTTTAGAGTTTTGTGCTAAGGTAGCTGTGTCTTCCTTCTCTCCTTTCAGAGAACAGTTTGGATTTCTCTCCCCATTCAGAATATGGGCCCTAATAGAAAGTGGAGCTCTGGGCGTTTCCTGCAGGATCCTCCAGCCCTGGGAGAGCTCTCAAAGGTGGTTTTAGGATTAATGGACTTCTCAATTATAATGTAAATAAGCCTGCTTTGATTTCTGTCAGGAAGCTGGCCTCATCTGAGTGTGGTTTTCCTTCATCTGGTCATTATTCTAATGCTGAAGGATGCATCCCAATAGGTGACAGCCATGGTGATTGGCACAGGAGAGGCTTTGGTTAGTTGGAAGGAAGGATGTAGATCTTTCAAGGAAGATGATCAGCAAGATGAGATGGCCATCTATGGCCTCCTCTTCCCCATCATTACTGAGTACACAGGGAAAGTATATCCTGACAAATATACAGGAAACCACAGATAAGGAAACCCTCATCCATGAGGCATAGAGTTGGGAATCTGTGATTTGAATCCTCAACAATGATGGCATAACTAGATATGAGGTTCATTCACAGCTGCCCAATAGGTAGGTGGTCATTTATTAGCAATGCAATTTATTATTATTTTCTTGTCATCTCTTTCCATCCTTCTACTAAGAAACATTCCCCGAGAGTCTGAGCATATTTACTGACCTGAATAAACAATATTACTGGGCTTTTACCCAGAGTTTGCATGTATAATAGAGGATTTTTTTTTCCAACTATGGGAATCAGGTGGAACATATGTTAATTTTAACTTACAAAAGAAAATTTTTAAATCTCTGTAGGGCAATAAATTTTGTACTCATGCTTCCTTTTTTGGCATTTTTTAATCAGAAAAAATTCAGGAGAGAAATATAGCTCAAGGTGTCATTCTTCATATGAAATTAACACAGCATCAAGATGAGTTAATCTCTGTGCAAATCCAAACACAATTGAACACCAAGTGTTGATTTAGAAAATAATCTGGGTGCTTCTTTTTCAAAAGAAATGCTACTAGGTAAATACTGGTATTTAAAAACACATACGCTGACTCAAGTGTTAAGAACATGAGTATTACCTAAAGCAAATCCTACATTTGAGAGGTCTAGTTATTAAAATTCACTGATAAAATCAGATGAAAGTGACCTATTGTGGTGCATAACAATACTTTGGTCATTCCTTAGAGAACTTAGGGGAAATAGATACTATATCTAGATTTCCTTTCTAAATTTCCTGATGATGGATTGGGAATCATAATTCCATAGAGGGCATTTAGACTGTGAGAAAATGGAATCTTTTCCATTTTCTACAGAAGAATCTTTGCTCTTTCCTCCTATCAAATGTGAATGGTAGGCTCTCTTGACAATGAGAAAGGAAAGTTTTCAGAGTTGATGGCCCTCCAATATTATAATCTCATAATGTTTCTTTGAGCAACAAGTTTAAATAATACTATCACTACCCAGAAGATGAGGATGACAAGATCAGTTATAAACTATGCTGTATCTTTTGCATATCTGGAATGTTCTGGGTTCACCTCTCCATGCCAAAACGCATGAGTGCTTCTACTAAGACACCTCTCCATCCTTCAACATTCTACTTAAATATATTGTCTTTGATGAAGCATTGCTCCTGTTCTAGCATTCAGGAAACATGATAGGTGCTAAAGACACAGAGAGATGATAAAGACATGGATTTATATTTCATGCCTTCTATCAAGTTCCATGACAACCTGGGCTGACTGACATACCAGTGAGTTGTCAACTGCATGAAATATTTCTACTCCAGCTGGTTGGAGAGGAACAGGAATTCTGCTAAGCTCTGCTGCCTTGAGTAATCTCTTGCTCTTAGTAACTGTTTAAGGTCCAAACACTGATTTACCAGCAGTTACATTATATCATTTCCAAAGGCACACAGTTTCTCAGACCCTTCTACATCCAGGAATGGAAATCTCCTCAAGGCACATGTCTGGGATTTCAGCCTCCACCTGTTTTGAGAGTACCCAGGACATGATCCAGCAAGGGGACCGAGTTATCTGCTATGTCATTACCCATTCCCTCAAGTGCATTCCAAATTCCCCACACCTGCCATAATTAATGGCTCTGGCTGTCAAAGCAAATCTCATGCCTTCAGTTGACCCAGGGGCGGCCAGTCCAGAGTCACCATACCATTATCCTTGTCGAGGCTCAGTGCAGCCAACTCTCAGCCCAAGGTGCCACCCTGGGATTGTGCACCAATCTGAGGCTTCCCATGCAGAAAGCATTTATGGCATGTCCAGGCCCTTCAGCCTGTAACATGTAGCATCATGCAATGCTATTTGTCCCAAATATTAAATAAATACTGTGGATGTACCCTGTGCCTTGGACCAGTAAGATCTGACAAATGATCTCATTTTAATGAAGGCTACCCATTTTTTAAATGATAGCTAATACACTTAAGAATCCCAGGTAAGGCAAAACACCTTTGTTCTGGGGAACTGGCTGACACCCATCAGGGTATTTAACATCTGTGATCCCCTCTCACTAAAGGCCTCCCTGGCACATGCATTTCCAAACACCTCCTGTGTAGGTGGGGGTACTGCCCTGATTGAGAACCACTACATTATGTATATTAGGGCTCGTCATTTTTCTGGAGGCACAGGTTAGAGTGAGTGAACACTCAGTGTTATAAAGATCACCAGTGTGGCACTGTCACCATGCTTCTGTAATTGACTCTTGTGTTTCCCTCAAAAATCCTTGGACCTCTAAGGTCATTTACTTTAAGACTGATGGTTGGAGCCCCATCTTTAAGAACACAAAGAACATTATGTGGGAAAGACTGATTTCCTCTCTTCTGCCTCTCCTGAGAATAAGGAAACAGAAGCTTGAATTAAATTTCTATAAGGCAGAAATAAAAAACTTGGCAATATGATCTTAAGCAGCTGTACCCTAGAACCACTGAAGGACCTTCCTTTTGGCATTGTATCTGAGAAAAAAACTTTGTAAACATAGGTGATTATGCACCTGCTTCTTTACATGGCTGGGTCCAAGTGCTTGTTCCACTGACTTACATCCCTATGTCTCTACCTCAACTTACCTATCCAAGCCAACCTCCCACCAGACTCAAAGCAAGTGTTCTCTTGATGAATCCTAGTTCCCAACTCTAGTCTTTCTCCTTGCTCCATTCATCCTAGTGAAATAATACAGTTACAAATCCCAAGAAGCTCTCTTCAGGAAAGCATTCATTCCTGGGTTCTCATCATCTGTGTATTCCCATGGAACCCTTCATATGTCTCTATTGTAAACATTTATGTCTACCTGATTATCTGTGATTATCACAGCCTCCTCTTCCCAACTTATAAATTTATAAGGGCAGGAATAGTGTCTTATGCATCTCCCTACTGTCTGCCTGAAGTAGTTGCTCAACCAATGCTTACTGAGTGAATGAATGAGTGAATGAATGAATGGAGGGGTGAACATACAGTTGAGACACATGACTCCATGTTGAAATAAATGAATAGAATATTTAAGTGGAGACTACTCTATGTTTAAACTAAAAAGTTAGAGATGATTAAAAGTTTATCTTTAAGAAAAAAAAATTTTCTCACCCAGAATCCATATGTTTAAGAATGCATCTGGCTATCCTGACCAACACAGCACAATCACGGTGAATGAATGGATAGGTGGTTATCAGGGAACCGAAGACATAATGAGAACATAAGCTCAGAGGCAAATTTTATTCTATTGGTGTTGTATTTTGTAACTGCTTCTTTTAAATCTCAGCTCAAAGCCACGTTCCTAGTACTGTGAAATGAAGGCTGTTATGATGAAAGACTAGAGGCCATCTTAGTTTGGCTGACTCCCAAAGGCAATTTTGAGCAATTCACTTTTTTTGTTTCATTTATTCAATAAATTCCCTAGGTCATAATAATGAAAAACAATCCTTGTAAGTATGCTTGCTGAAAGACAGATTTATCAGCATAGGTGACCACTCCTGGAGTTTCTCAATGGTAAAACAAATGAGCTGAAACCCATAACCCTTGAATAAAGTTAAAATAAGGATTTCTTTTTTATTGGCTACTAAATATCCTAGCAAATTTTTGTCAAAAGCATAGATAGAAAATGGAAACAAAATGCTGGGAATGTTTCCTTGCTTACACTAACCTTGACTACAGCAATAACACATTGCTTAACAGTCAAAGTGCATTAGGTCACCTTGGCAAGTGACACCATCAGGATCAGTGAGCGTGCCGTTCCCAAGGAAGCAGATGTACGCAAACAGGTCCAGGCCCACGGTGTCCTGGTTGAGTGCAGAGGTGCCTGCTAGACCTGCATATTCTTTTTCCAGGCAAAGCAAGCCAGATGTGACCCCTTGCTTCTCCAAAGGGGTCCCTACCCTCTCCTCCATCTCATCAGGTCATACTGTTCCACTGGCGACATTTTCTTCCATAATCCATTTCATTTCCTAATTTTACAGCATTTCATTTTCTCTTTTTTAATAGCCATTAAAAGATCAAAACTGGGTTTAAACAAATACATTAAAATAGGCCTTACTAGGAAAGCCAGAGAGCATGCACATGGTGTGGTGGTATTTGTGTCTCTTTGGGAGGAACTTATGTACACTCATGTATTAACCTCTGTGATGTCATTGAGGATGCCCCCCACCCCTGGTTTTTAAGCATTCATTTGCAGGTTCTTGTCAAGAAACTCCTTTCCACCTGCCCAGCAAATGACTGCATTTGAAGGACTGCAGCCAGCTTAATAGCTAAAATAACATGTTCAAAATGAGAAACACCCTTTGATATGTTCTATTGGAAGTGTGCCACTGTGATTTGTAGGAAGCTCTAAAAGATGTGAAAGAAGGTGTACAGGGTGTTGGTAAGCATGTACATGGTGGTCGTGAGGTGGGCTATTAGGAGTTCGGATGCCTTGCCTCATTGTAGACCTAACCTAGGATGAAACGCTGACCCCTCCTCCAGGCTGGGGAGGTTTTCTGCCTGCGTAGGGGCCCTAATGGCGTAGGGTCAGCTTAATTCTGGCACTGCTCTTTCTTTTGTGATTTTATGACCTTTTCTCACATGGCACCAAAGATGTCAGGGGTTGTGATTAACAGGTTCCTTGTCCACTTATTTTTTTTCTGAAAAGGGGAGGCCCCTTTGTGTGATAAGATACAGATACCAGATGACCATAAAAATGACAACTAAAGACCCTGATGCATTTGGAGGACCTTCACAGAACCAAAATGAAGCAGATTTTTTTTCTTTTCCCACCCACCCCTTACCCCCCAACAGCAAAATATCTTTTTTCCCCCAAAGTCATAAGAGGCACAAACAGGTAGCAAGAAAGCATTGTGAAGCATCTCCGGCTGAGTGCTCTCTTTGGCCCTGGTGAGTGATCTCTCCTCCACTCAGGTGATGACCGTGGGTCCTCTGCGGCCAGTTCTCTCATGAATCTGGGATATTTTCAGTGCAATGGCTATAAGAGGGCTCAGCACTGCCTGGAAAAGAAGGAAGAACATGATGAATAACTTGAACCAGTCACAGGGCAGAGCCTTGTGATGGATTTCTATAGCATCTGGCTTCAAATTTGAAGTTGCTACTCACAGGCAGCCATGGAGGGTAGGACAGCTGCCCCCTCTGGACCTTTGCTTTCTTTACCTTCAAAAAAGTAGGGTCAGAAGATGATGATCCCCCCAAATTCTTACCCAGCTCCAAAGGAAATTTACCCTTATAGAGAAGTGCGCCAGCCAACCATTAGAAGAAGTTGAGAGCATTTAATGAACAAAGGATCATAAATAAAGGAAGCTCAGAAAACTCTTGTCTTCCTCTAGTATGTTTCCTTCCCAAGTACCTCCCCATCCTCCAGCCCCACACACATGTAACTTGAGTATAAAAGTTCATCCTTCATCTTAAGACAATCCTATTGTCCCAATGGTTCAAAAAAGATGGCCCATGCATTGGCTAATGCTTTTTAGGGTACTGATTGTTCCTCCCCATATTATAACACTGTGGCTCATGAGGCACCTCAGTGCTTCCAAAGAGGAGGTGGGGGTGGTATAGAGGCTTAAGGACTAGGTTTTTGCAAAGACGAAGGACATAAAAGGAGTAAGAATCCTTTCTTGTCCTTTAGTGCTAATCCTACCACAGAAGTGAAGGGCTGTTTTCCAAAGCGTGGGGAACACACCACTTGTGATGGTTTTAGATGGTGCATAGACACAATGTTACTTGAAAAGGAGAGAAAGTTGTTCTATCAATCCTTCACATTTCAACAAGGAGAAATTATTTGTTGTCTTAGGAATTGAACCAAGACAATGCATGTCTCAGGCAAGAATTACCTAACTAGAAGATACTGTCACTGGATATTTTGATTGAGTTCAGCTTTATGCTGTGCTTATATTTATCAAGTGGTATTTTTTCCATGTAGAGCACTGAGTAAACATTCTGCACGGTAAATAAACAGATTGAAGTGAAAATGAAGTGAGTCAATATAAAGACAAACACTAACAGAGATGGTATTGATTGAAAAAAAAGTCTGGGTAGTGCAGGGTAAAGGAGCAAACACAGATTCCATGATTCTAGAAAATAAAGTCTGTGCTGGGAATCACAGAACTTCCTTAGATTTTGTATGACCCAAAGGAATCTTGGGGAGAGGGCCCCAAAGATGCCCAAGACTGAATTTTTGTCAGCCTTGTGGAATGGAAACAGCAAGCTAAGCTTCTGTTTTTAAGGATGTTAGAGCAGATTTCTTGTTCTTCAACTGTGTAAGTGAAGTAAATACACATGTGTTGGAATGCACGGCCAAACATGAGGATGGGCACTTTGATTCACTTAGGGCTTAGAAGAGTGCCCCCTGCTGGAGATATTTCGTACATATTTGTGGAATAAATGATGATACATGAATTTGATGAAAAGATGACAAGGCAGGGAGACCTCAACTCATGACGGACATTCAGAATGTGTCAGAGGGACAGCTGTACTGGACCCTTACGTCATGTTTTCTTTTACAAATCACAGCTTTGATTCATGGAAATCCCACACACTTCTCTCACCAATCAGGCCTCATGGGAGGGAGGATTGATTTTCCTGAGGTGACTGAACAGACCCTTGGAATGGGGTGAAATGAGAAGAGTGAAAGCCTTTAGATGAGAGACTTCTCTGGTGACATGGGAAGTAAACAATTGGAGAAACAAAGTATGTGGGATGATCTAGTTTGGTTCTTTCATGCAGACAAGAAAAATGAGGCACAGAGAGGAGACACGAGTGTCTGAGGATCACATGTCTGCTTAGAGGCTGAGCTGTGATGAGAACACAGGGAGGTCCCCTCTACTGCTCTTTCCATGGTACAATTCTGATACAAGTTCTGTGAGTGACAATGAAAACTAGAGAAAAACAGAAGAACCTAAGTGGAGGACTGGGAGAAATCCAGACAAGTTCCATCCACATGAGCCGCGGGGTTGAAGAGGACTGAGCAGCCATGTTTACGGACCAAGAACAGATGGCCAGTGGGGAGAAGAGGAGTTCCCAGGTACATGGGCTATGGTGAATTCACTGGTAGTTCTAAGATGACTCCCACGAATAAAGGAAATAAATTAAGAGACTTTAATCAATTATATTGGGAATAAAGTTGTTTATTTTTTTCTAATTCTAGTGCTTCTTAGAATGTTTGACATAGTTCTTCTATAGTCAAGAGTAGTAACGTGAGTTTCTTGCTCCAAATCAAGGGGCAATGTACCCATTTGTTTTAGTCAGCTTTTTTCCATTGCTATGACTTAAAGATCTGACCAGAACAACTTTAGAGGAGGAAAAGTTTATTTGGGGGTTCACAATTTCAGAGATCTCAAACCATAGACAGCAGACTCCATTTCTTGGGGCTCAAGGTGAGGCTGAACATCATGGCAAAAGAATGTGATGGAGAGAAGCAGTTTACATCATGATCAGAAAGCAGAGAGAGAGAGAGGCTGCACTCTCCAGACACAAAATATATACCTCATAGCCACACCTGCTGTTAACGGCATCCTCCAGCCACACCCTACCTCCCTCCAATCACCGCCCAGTTAATCCCATCCAGGATTAATTCACTGATTATGCTAAGGCTATAACCCAATCATTTCTCCTCTTCTTGCATTGTCTCACATGGGAGCTTCTGGGGGACACCTCAGGTCCAAACCATAAACCATTTAACAGTATTTACAATGTGGCTCCAAGTTCTTCCATCTTGCAGGGTTTGGTGAATGACTGCTGTCATCTCTAGTTAATAAGCATACCAGGCCACAGAGGGAACTGGATTCTGTTTCTATTTAAAAATTTGGTATTTGTTTATCACAGATATTCTGCACTGATTTTTAAATACAATATTTAAAAATATTATATTGGGATATTTATCTTGATTATTGAGCAGTTTGATGCCTCTTCCTTTTAAATTTTCCACCCAGCTAACCTCATCTGTTATGGTTTGGATCTAGAAATATCTGCCAAAAAGCCTATGTTTGGGAAGCATAATCCCTAATACAGCAAGGTTCAGAGATGGGACTTTTAGGCAATGATGAGAGCTATAACTTCATCAGTGGATTAATCCCTTTGACGGCTTAATAATTGGGGTTACTCAATGGTAACTGTAGGCAGGTGGGGGAAGGGTGGAGGAACTAGGTTGCTGGAGGTGTGCCTTTGTGAATTATATCTTGTGCCTGGTTTGTCACGTGTGCTCACCCACACTCTTCCCCTGCCCACCCCTGTTCCTGGCTACCATAAACTGAGCAGCTTTCTTCTGTTGTCCCTTTCTCCCATGATGTGCTGCCTCACCTTGGGCCCAGAGCAAAGCAGTCGGCTATCTATGAACTGAGACCTCCAACACCATGAACCAAAATAAACTTTTCCTGCTCTAAGTTGTTCTTGTTGAGTATATTAGTCACATCAATGACAAGCTGACTAACACATCATCTTAATACTAGTACTATATTAGGTTTTAACTTGTTCAAACTCCCTGGAAAGACAGACTCTCCTTTTTACCTTTTCCTTATCTTCTCTCTTGCTTTATGTTGCCGATGTTTAAATCTATAGTGGTCATGTCAATTAGAGCCATAAAACAAAACTGACAAACTGAATTCTTATTCTAACAGCAATAGGCAGGAGGGGTACAAATGATCTTGTATATTTGGGGGAGAAAACCAAAATTCTACACATAAACATAATCACTTACTTAGTAAGTTTTGTTTTAATTTGTGGAAGGAATATAGCACTAGGCTGCTCTCCTAAACAATGTGCACTTACAGGATCAGGGAAGTATCTTGATGGTGAAGAGTGGGTAGGAGATGGTGGTGAGAGTGGAGAATGGGTGGGTAGGGATGGCAGTACTTATCACAGGGTACCTTTGAGGCAAGTAATATAACCCAGAGAATGCTGATCATCCTGCAACATGAAACACTGACATCCCAGCATCTAAAATCTAGAGATTTAAAATAAATGTATTTTCCCTGATCAGTAGAATTGAGTAGCATCAACATTTGGGTTCAAATCTACTAAACCTAGCATGCCAGGTTTTCTCTCCTGATTTCATTCAAATCTTTGGTTTTTATCAATATGATATTTCCTTAGTCTAAGGCAGTGATTTTCAAACTTGGATATGCACCAGAATTACCCAGAGGGTCTCTTAAAATGCAGGTGCTAGGGTCTTCCTCTTGAGTTTGTTATTCATGAAGTCTACTGGCACTTCTAGCAAGTTCCCAGTTGATCCTGATTCAGGGACCATATTTTGAGGACCACTGCTCCAGTGCACACTATATCTGTCAAATGCTTTGCTCCAGGTAAAGTCTAGGTTGCTCTGTTTGTTGTTCATGATTCTAACTTCCTGGCCGCAGCTGACTTTCTCAGTTATAGGCAGCCGACTTACAGGCCAGGTAGCCACCTACAATACAGTCTGGGCAAAACCTTGAACTAACTGATGAGATTTTTTTCCTTCCTGGATTTGAAATGGTAAGAAATGAAAGAATAGGAGGTAGGCAGGGGGAATGAAATCATGAGGTTACATCAGGGCACAGAGTTCCTTGGTAATGCAGGCATACGGGAAAGCAGAGACTTTGAGAGGGACAATAAAAATTATAAAAAAGGAAAATGAAACCAAGAACAGAGGAATAATGGCATGAATCCCAGTAATCTCTAAGGTAAAAATCCATTAACTCTTGTTGTGAGGGCCTGAGTTGGTAACTATGCTCCAGGGTTAGTCTCTGTGACTTGGTCCATAATTGACCCACGTGTGGATTTCTTCAGCTAACTTTAATTTCTTTGTGCACTAAAATAAATCAACAACTTAAAACTTATAAAATAAAATAAACCTACCCAAGGTGTGTTTATTATTGTTTTGAGGAACTACCAATCTTCTACTACCAGTGAGAAAAATATGTTTTCTCTTTTATAAACTCTTGCAAACCAAAATTAACTTCCGTACCAAGCCAGTTCACAACACCATATTCTCCTTTCTGCTACAGGTTAAGTATTCCTTGTTCAAAAAATGTGTGGGATCAGAGGTGTTTCTGATATCAGATTATTTGGATTTTGGAATATTTGTACATAAAATGAAATATGTCAGAGAAGGCTAAGTTTAAAGACAAAATTCATTTCATATATGCCTCATATACATAGCCTGAAGGTAATTTTGTACAATATTTTTAGTGCATTTTTGTTTGACTGCAATCTATCACATGAAGTCAAGGTGTAGAATTTTCCACTTATGGAATAATGACATGCTCAAAGGATTCAAATTTTTTTTTTAAATTTTTTTAGTTGTAGATGGACACAATGTCTTTATTTTCTTATTGCTTTGTATGTGGTGCTGAGGATCGAACCCAGGGCCCCACGCATGCAAGGGAAGCGCTCTACCGCTGAGCTACAATCCCAGCCCCAAAGGATTCAAATTTTGAACTGTTTTGAGCTTTGGAAATTTGGATCATAGATGCTGCACCTGTCCTAGCAGATCCTACCAAGCTCTCCAGAAGCTCTCCCTTTCCCACATATCCAAGTAGTTGCCACAATCTCCACCTGTGTTCCCACAATGGCTGTCCATCTACTTTCTCCTTCTCAGCCCCAAGGTTTCTTCCTTAACACAGTGTTCTAACAATCCTGGGTTATGGGAACCTGCCAACATCTTAGCCTCAACTGTGTAAGCCTCTTTTTAAAAGGAAGGTGTTCATGTGATCCCCTGATGTTAAGTTCTTGGATGGCTTCCCAAGAGCTATGGTCAGCCACTGTGAGCAGGGCTGTCAGGCTTTTGAACCTTGATTTATATCCACTGGGGTAGGCAGAAAATGGCCACCAAAGATATTGTGTCCTAATCCCTGGACCTTATTGGGCCAAATGATTAAATTAGACATGATTAAATTAGGGATTTTGCAATGAGATTATTTTAGATTATCCTAGGTGGGCCAAAATACAATCACAATTAACCTTATAAGAATACAAGTGAGGTCACATACACACAGAGAGGAACTGGCCACGTGATGATGGAGGCAGAGGCCAGAGTGATGTGGCTGTCTGCAGCCACCAAAGGAAGGATGCTCCACCAGCCCCCTGGTCCTGTGCATTCCTGCTGCCTGTTTACAGTAGCAAAGATCCTACTCAGCAAAGATGACCAGTGATTTAAAATCCATTTGGGAAGCACACAGAAGATAAACTCACAGAAAACAAAATCAAACACATTTTTGCTAATGAAAATGCTAAGCACTGCTAATGATATTTATTGTAAGATACACAACCTCAATTGTAACTTTAATCCCTTTTTTATGTCACAAATCTATCTTGATCCAAAATGGACCTAAAATTAACCAAAATAGACAATTTGAAAAATGCCTATATAAGCCAGAAATCAGAGCCCAACACTGGGAGAATTGATCTAGCCTGTCAATTAAAAATGAAGGGTAGAACCTCTACAAAAACTCTCTTCTGAGGGAGAAATAGCCATTCCAAATGAATGTAGGTGAAAGTGTTTGAAATATTATCAAAGAGGTTGATCACAGCAAAACAAGCCAGGATTTTGAGCTGTGGTTCCCCTAATAGAAACCACACTGAACAAGCAGGTTCAGCCTCCTTCTCTACCACCCTCCCCACTTCTGTGATTGATACAGCTTTTGAGAAAGCGCAGGGTGGCATTTAGATGGCACATCCAACATGAAAAAGAGGAGTCATGAGGCCCAGTTCCTATTATTCAAATGTGAGCTTCAATGGACTCCATACACAGAACTCTCATGAGAGGACAGAGCACAGGAGAGAGCATATGTGGGGGCCAGCCTCTGTGCGCACAGCTGGGAGGCATCAGGAAGAGGCTCTGTGCCCTTTCAACATCCTGTGCCATAAATACAAACCAATGTGCAGAGTTCCCAGCTTAAATTTCATAGAAATGCTTCCATGGTCACTGTCTCCCTTTTCCTCTCTTCTCTCTGTCCCCACAGCTCACTCCTGCCACCAAGAACACTGCAAAAGGATGAGGTGTTGCTAATTGGTTGAGATCCCTATGCCACCCAAATGTCCCTATCATGTCTTCACATTTGTCTTCACTGGGTATCATGTCTTCACATTAGTCTTCACAGACTTCAAAAGTTTCCTTCATATGGAATAAGCTTGCCAGTTTAATGGAAAACCAGCCCCCACCCACTTACAAAATTGTTAGCAGAACCAGAACTGCAAGATTGAAAACAGAGGTTCAAAAAACAAAAGGACTATTGTCTCTCCAGTTTGTGTTAGAGAATTTTTTTTTTGTTTGCCTTCTCTTTTTCTCTTTGATCCCTAAAAGATTTCTAAAGCCAAGATCTAGGTTAACAGTCCTTTCTGTCATTTTAAAAAATCTGAGTTCCTACAGCAGGAACAACAATGTGATTCAGCTTGGCTTTCCGCTTATGGATCTAGAAAGTCTTCCTCCTTAGAAACCAAGTAAAGGCATTGACAGGTCTTCCAAAGAATGGCCAATAGGTGCTACCTGAGGTCACCAGGAATCACTGGTTGTAGGCTCTAGCCATAGAGATGGAATATTCAGTGTTCCTATGGACCCAGCAGGGAATGTGTAGATCTGACAAGCTCCACAAAGTGATTCTGATTCGTACCTTGGTCTGGGAACCACTCTTTCAAAGTGTTGTGCTCCTTATCCCAGGTCAGGTAGTATAGGATAGTGATTAAATTTACGAACTCTGAGGTTGGACTTCCTGAGATCAAAGCCTGGCTGTATTCCTTATGAGTTGTACAATCTGGTAAGCCACTTGGGTTAGTCAGCTTAGCATGGCTATGATCAAAACATTCAACCAAAACAACTCAGAGGAGGAAAAGTTTATTTTGGGCTCACAGTTTCAAAGGTTTAGTCCATGGTCAGCCAACTCCATCATTTTGGGCCCAAGTTGAGGTAGCACATCATGGCAGAAGGACACTGCTCACTCATGGTGGCCAGGAAGAGAGGGAAGATGAATCCTTCCAGGGCACATCCCCAGCACCCTCCTCCTCTAGCCATGCCCTACCTGCCTACAGTTACCATTCAGTTAGTTCATTCAAACTAGGATGGACTGATTACATTGCAGCTCTCATGATCTAATCATCTCACCTCTGACTATTCCTATAGTCAGAGGGAACACCTCATTCTAAACCACAACATTACTTAAGTTTCTCTCTAAGCATTAACTTTCCTTACGTGAAATAGGGAACACTTACTTCTTAGAGTAGTTGTAGGATTAAATTAACTGGTGAATAGGAAACAGAACAGTCTCTGGCACATGGGGCAAGTTTGTACACTTCTGCTATTATCATACAAGCTGGTAGTGGAATGGAACCAAGGCTTGAACATCTTCATTACAACCCACAAGGCTAGCTTAGGCTTGTGGATTGGTAGTCTAATGGCCACAAGGACCATCCCTCCATCCTTTTATTTTGGCTGTTCCAAACTCAACATTTTTCTTCCAGTGTCAGACCAAATGCCTTTAGAAAGCACTCCGGTTCAAATCAACAACTTTCTATTGCCAGATGCCTGGCTGATCTCTTCTCTTCTGTGATTTACCAGCCTGTCATTTGAATTTCTGAGCCTCCTGGGTTTGCCATGGATACCATGCCCTGCAGTCACCCTGGCAACTTCGTGGGAAGTTAACCTCTGTGTGATGTGGTGGGTGGTGGGTGTCAGTGATGCACATGTACAGGGATGCTCCGGGGTGGGTATCAGAAAACTCCTGACCAGAAAGTATCTGAGCTTCTAGGTGGCCTGGAGCCAGATCTTACACCTCCCCAACTGAAAGAGCACTTGGCCTTTACCATGATACAGTCCCTCGTTTGGTATGTATGCTACTTGAGTTTGTCTGCCGAGGGTTCATATGTTGGAAGCTTGGTTTCCCAGAGTGACGATGTTGGGAGATGGATCTTTAAGAGATGAATATGAATGGGAGTACTATAGGTCAAATGAAGGTGTGCTCTTAGAAGAAACTATGGGACCCCAGCCTCTCTGGCTTCCTGTCTGCCTATGAGATACCTTCCTCTTGGACATGTTACCACCATGATGCCAGTCTCCATTAGGCCCTTGCCAGAAGCTAAACCAATGAACTAATCTTGGATTTTCAGTCTCCAAAACTGAACTAAATATATTTCTTATTTCATAAATACTCTACCTCAGAATGTTTTTTTTATCATATTGAAAAACTAATTAATAGATCCTGGGATCCAATAGGGAACCTGTACCAGGACTATGGGGTATCCCTGAAGATCAGTGATTCTTACACATAGGCAGTTATGGATTTTCCTCAGAGTGTACTTCAGGATCATAAAACCAAGCTTGGAACTACAGACAGCCTCTCCATATTTCCTCAAATGTGTATTATCTATTTGACTTTGTAATTCAATTTGTCTAACAGAAATTGAACACATTAGCTGGGCACGGTGGTGGACACTTGTGATCCCAGCACTTTGGGAGGCTGAGGCAGGAGAATCACGAGTTCAAAGCCAGCCTCAGCAACAGGGAGGCACTAAGCAACTCAGTGAGACCCTGTCTCTACATAAAACACAAAATAGGGCTGGGGATGTGGCTCAGTGGTTGAATACCCCTGAGTTCAATCCCTGGTACCAAAAATAAATAAATAAATAGATTGAACACATTCACATGCTAGTTTACATTTATGCAAATTAACTCTCCAAAAGATGAGTTGCAAATATTAGTTTCCAAAGCTCTTGTTGGGCTAGGCTCAGAAAGACTATTCAAAATAATAAATGTGAGTTTCCTTTCCTTCATGGCATTACTTAATCTCTGTGAGTCATTAGTGTCACACATCAATGTCTAGTTTTCCTCTTTTTTTTTTTTTAAATATTTTTTTAGTTGTTGATGGATCTTTAGTTTATTATTTATATGTGGTGCTGAGGATCGAACCCAGTGCCTCACGCATGGTAGGCAAGCGCTCTATCACTGAGCTACCGCCCCAGCCCTGGTTTTCCTCTTAACTGAATTTCTAGGCCTTCTCATGGCCAGAGTCCCTGTGATCACTTCTGGCTAGTGGGTTAAGAGTGGAGGAGATGGGATCATTTTCAGCCAAACTTCTTCTCCCTCTGCACAGTGACTGGCAATGTTGCAGACACTTGTTTCATGATCCTGGGCCCCGGAGTAAGAACAACATAGAGGAGAGCACCTACCCAAGGTATGATGAATATAAAATGTGAATCACAACTAGCTAGCATCATCATCAGTTTTTGTCTATTGAGATTTGTGTATTTTTTGTTTGTTTGTTTGTTTGTTTTATTTTGGGGACTAGGGAAGGAACCCAGGGCCTCACACAAGTTTAGCATGTGTTCTGCCACTGAGCTACATCCCCAGCTCTCTGGTTATGAAGATATTTGGGTTGTTGGTTTTCATGGCATTATTTAGCTCACCCTGATTAATGGAAACAATACTCACTAATACAAAGTAAGAAAAGCCATTTTAAAAAGATTTTCCAAATAAGAAGGTATGAAGAATGAGATTATGCCTTGGAGACTCCATGCTGCTAAAGTATCTTTTGCTTTTAGACATGGGGCCATTGTTATTATATTGGATATGCTGAGTTTACTGCTAGTTTATATGTTCAATGCTCCCCAAAGATCTATGTATTAACGGTTTGGTCCTGAAGGGAACACTATTGGGAAGTGGTAGAACCTTTGGGAGATGGGACCTTGTGGAGGATCCTTAGGTCACTGGGGACATGCACATCAAAAGGATCCGAGACCTCAGTCCCTTCCTTTCTTCTTCTTGCTTTCTGGTCATGAGGTGAGCAGTTTGCTATACCATGAGCTCCCCACCATTGCCATCTGGCATTCCCACCAGGGGCCTAAAAACCATTGGATCCACCCCAATCACGGAACCTCCAAAACTAGAGCCAAAATAAACCTTTTCTAAGTTAATTGTCTCAGGTATTTCATTATAGTGATGTAAAACTAACTAACACATTAAACAAAAGGCTAAGAATAATATAGCAGTTTTAAAACATGGCTGCAAATTCTTTGGAATTCCTCTTAAGAATTGGAGTCTCTTCCCCTTTCCCTTGAATCTTGGCAGGCTTATAAATACCAACACAGTTTTTAGCAAGAAGTGATGTTATATGACCTCTAAGACTGGGTCACACAAAGTTATGAAATTTCCCCACAGAGTTCTGAGCAGCTATGTCAAGTCTAACTATCCTTAGGCCAAAAGGCTTTAGGTGTGGGAAAGAAGCCTCCAGGAGATTCCATCTCCAGCCATTTGAGTCACTCCCTATCTTACTAGCTTTCCATCAGACCCCAGACATCATGGAGCAGGGTGGTGGGGCAAATCATGCCACACAGCCACATCCAAATTCCTTGTCTAAAGGGTTCATGAGCATGCTAAAATTGTTCTTGCAGTGTCACTACATTTTGAAGCAGTTGCCTCACAAGAGCATAAGGTAAGCCATCTTAATAGTACTTCAGGTGAACTTATTGCTTGACTATTCACTAGGTGGAGAAAGACTGAAGTATGTTGGTTGAATGCATGACTTTGTAGCACCTGGCTATAGTTCCATCTCTAGCAGTAACTAGACAAAGTTCCTAAACATTTTCATGTCTCACTTTTGAAATTGGGATGCCAATGATAGTTTCTACTTAACAAGGTTGTCATAAACATGAAATGAGATAATACATGTAAGCACTTACCAAAGTGCTTGTCACATAGTAAACACTCAATTAATAGTAGGTATTATTATTAAGCATTCCCAGTCAGTTTTAAATCAGATGTTTTCATTGCCTGATTATTTACAGGCATCAAAGCAACTCTAAGACACAGGATCTGTTTGCTTGGCTCTTTTCCCTACAGACCAGCAATTAAAATTCAAATCTCAAGGCCATACCTTGTCTGCCCTTAAATTGCCACCAAGCTACATATCTGAGCTATTCTTGCAAATTAGTGCTAATGAGCATAGAAGAAGGGATTTTCTTGCCCTCATCTCATCACATGGCAGGGGCCCTCTTCACTGACACATTCTACAGCTGACAACAGTATTCAGAAACAGGCACACACAGTAGTTATGAGGCAGGCAGATGTACCAACAGCTTGGCCCTCAGCAGTATCCCCAGCCCTACATTCGTGGCTGTCACTGAAGGCAGCCTACTCTGTAAATAGGCAAATATGTAGCATGCACACTTGAACATCAAAGACATTCTCACTATTGCTTCAGTAGACCTGGAAGCCAGAAAATACCATCTTTCCTGACTGGTATTAGGTCTCAGGCAATACAATACAGTAAGATAGAATTGATTTTCTTACTGGCTTACAAAAGTCCTAGGAAGAAGAAATGCCTTTTCTTGTCCTCATCTATCCTCTGTGCCTTGGGTTCTAATGTTCTGATTCTTCTTCAGTAAATTTTATTAGATGACACTACTTTGGGCCAAGCAATACTCCAAAGTCATGCCTTAAGCTAATCTTTTTTCTTTTTTTTGGTACCAAGGATTGAACTCAGGGGTACTTAACCACTGAGCCACATCCCCAGCCCTATTTTGTGTTTTATGTAGAGACAGGGTCTCACTGAGTTGTTTAGTGCCTCGCCGTTGCTGAGGCTGGCTTTGAACTTGTGATTCTCCTGTCTCAGCCTCCCAAAGTGCTGTGATTACAGGCTTGCACCACCACGGCTGGCTTCTTAAACTAATCTTAATAATAGTTTATGAGTAGGTGACATCATACCCATTTTGAAGTAAGGAAACTGAGGCTCAGAGGCATTTTGTAACTTGCTCAAAGCCATATGACTAACAAGTAGCAAAGGTGAACTCTGAACAGTCAGTGATCATTTAACTACCCTTGATAGTCCTTATATAGTGAGAAAAGTTTTCACTGACTGAAAGTTTAAATCATATTCATTTTAACCTTGTTGTAAAAGGTTTCTCAGTAAATTTTCAGCTGCCTTCTTAAGAAGTGGCAAGTAGGCTGGGTTTAGTGGTACACACCTGTAATACCAGCAACTCAGAAGGCTAAGGCAGGAGGATTGCAAGTAGGAGACCAGCCTCAGCGACTTTGCAAGACTATGTCTCAAAATAAAATTTAAGAAGAGGGTGGAACTGAGGATGTGGTTCAGTGTTCCTGGGTTTAATCTCCAACTACCAAAGGAAAAAAGAAGAAAAAAAAAGGGGAAAAAGCAAGTGATGTTTTGGGCTGGGGATGTAGCTGAATAGTAGAATGCTTGGTTAGCGCATACAAGGTCCTGGATTCAAGTCTCAGCATGACCAAAAGGGGCAGAGGGAGAAAAAAAAGTGTGAACCAGAATAATCACAGGAAAGTGCATACTTACTTGACTTACATGCAAAAATTGATGCTTGTACTTCTGAAAACAGCCTATTTGAGTTTTAAACAAACCCATCAAATCATTTTCTTCTTAGCAGAAATACGGTCAGCACATATTGCCCGCATCCAAATACTACATGAGATTAAAGGGCTTCCCTTGGGGCTGGGATTGTAGCTCAGCGGTAGAGTGCTTGCCTTGCATGCGTGAGGCCCTGGGTTCGATCCTCAGCACCACGTACAAAGCAATAAAATAAAGACATTGTGTCCATCTACAACTAAAAAAATGTTTTTTTTAAAAAAGGGCTTCCCTTAATTCCTTTTGGAAGAATATTTACACAAATAAATGTTTCATTTTATCACATGCTTAGTGTTCATTTTCCTTTTTCCTTTCTAACTTAATAACCCTTGTGATAGCATCCTTTATCATATCATTCCTTATTAACTTTTTTCTTTTGCTTTTTGTTTTTTTACTTATACATGAGAGTAGAATCTATTTTGATATATTTATACAAGCATGGAATATATCTTATTCTAATTAGGATCCCAATCTTGTGGATGTACATGATGATGAGATTCAATTAGTGCAACCACTCTGGAAAGCAGTATGGAGATGCCTCAAAAACTAGGAATGGAACCACCATTTCACATGGTTATCCTACTCCTTGGTGTACATCAAAAGGAGTTAGATACTTAATTTTTATATATGTTCCTTGAGCATGAAAAGAATTTTATGCTGATGTTACTTGGTGTACTATCTACGTATGTCCATTAAATCAGTTATTTTAACTACCTTCTTTAAATATTCTGCATTCTTAATAATTGTTGTGCCTGTTTGTTATAATATAAATATTCTGGGATTATTGGGGATTTCTCTACTTTTCTCTTATATTTTTGTCAGTTTTTGATTTCCAAATTTGAACGTCTTTTGGAGGAACTAAAGCTTTTATCATCTTGAAGAATCTCTCTCACTCTCTCTCTTTGGTACGGGGGATTGAACTCAGGGGCACTTAACTACTGAGCCACATCAAGAGCCCTTTTTAGAGACTGGGTCTCACGGCTTAGTACCTTCTAGGTTCCTGAGTTTGGCTTTGAACTTAGAATCCTCCTGCCTCAGCCTCCCAAGCTGCTGGGATCTCTCTTGATCTTTAGCAATACTTCTTATACCTTGCCTAACTGGAATTAATAAAGCTTGTTTTCATTAAATTTGTGTATCTTTCCTCTTTTTTTGAACTCTCAAATTCTGTACTTATTTTTTGCTTATGTCTTTTACATCAAGCAAATATTTGTTCTTTCTTCAAAAGATATGCAAGATATGAGGGTGAGGATCTTACCTTATCTATGACTACTTTCAGTGCTTGTAGTTATTATTTGTCCTTTTCAGTTCTTTAGAATATTAAAATGATACATATTTTCAGCACCTCAAGACATTATTATTGAAGTTTTATATAGCTGATGTTCATTGAAATCAACCTCTCTTTTAAACATTTGTTTTTATTTCTTGTTGCACGTTCTTATACCCCTGGGGTTTAATTTTCCTGCTGTCTGAAGTCAATCCTTCAGTTTTGTTTTTGTGTGGGTCTGCTGGTCAACTATTCTCTCGGTTTTTGTTTGTTCAAAAATGTCTTTGCTTTCATTTTAAAAGAGTATCACTAAATTGGGATTTCTAGGCTGTCAGTGGTTTTATTTCAGTCCTCTGATTTTCGATGTTGCTGTTGAAAAATTAGTTGTCAATCAAACTATTGCTTCTTCATTTTGGATTTTCTGTAAGTTTAGTCGGATGTGTCTAGATGTGAATTTATTTTTCTATCTCTCACTTGGCCTTCTAGAGCCAGTGGATTGATTTCCTTTATCTGTTCTGGGAAATCTCAGCTATTATCTTTTAAAGTTCTGCCTATACTGCAGTCTCTCTCTCTTCCCCTTTTAAGACTCAAATTAAATTATGTTAGTCCTTCTGAAGCATCCTTCATGTCTCTTACCCTCTATTGTATCTCCCACATTTTATCTCCCCAGCTGCATTGTATGTAGTTTCTTCTGACGTATTTTAAGTTCACTAATACTTTTCAGTTGCTACTAGACATATTTATTATGTTCTTAATTTCAGTTATCTTTTTTTCAGTTCTTCAATTTCACATCTTGATATCTTTTTATAGTTTTCAGTTATTTGCTGATGTCTTTATATCCAGTGTTTTATTTCCATGAACAGAGTGAAAATATCTGGTTTGTATTCTGCACTGAATATGTTTTTCCAGTATCTGTGGATCTCTTTGTTGTACACGTTTCTATCAATTCTGGTACATGATAACTTGTCTTTTCAAGTGCCTTGTAAGCTTTTATTGTTTGCTGGCTATTTTGTTTGAAAAATTACTTTTGGAAGTAACTTGAGATGACAGATATTGTTAGCTTCGTTCATTTTCTTCTCTTAGACTTCTTATGGAGCTAGTAGTTCCAAGCTAGTTGTTCGTGGATTTATAATCCTTTCGATATAGTCTGTACTTAAGCCTTTAGAATGGTCCCCTTTGAGTTTATAAACTAGAACAGGCGTTGTTAGGCCAGAGTCTCTATATCTTCAGTGAACTCTTAATACTAGTGACACCTGAACTTGCCACACAGGTCTGCCCCTCAGTTGTCTTTGGTTAATCCCCTGGGTAGCAGAGTCAGCCCTTCACCTGGACCCGTGGCCTGTCACTACATCTGTGTAGCTCATTAAAAGCATATGTTGTTTAGCCCTTCTCCTAGAGAGGCAAATGTCTTAGGGTACAAAGTGCCCAGGATCATTTCCCCAAGCTCCATCCTCCTTCCTGGTCTTGTTACCATCTCATTAGATCATTGATCGTTATGCTTTTAAAAAGATACTTTTATATAGTTCTGGGTTTTGTTCTTTACTGTGGAAGGCTTAGTCTGAATCACCTAGTCTACCTTTACTAGAAGCTAAAAGTCCTTCACATAGGGTTTGTTTTATTTTGTTTTCATTTTACTACTAATATTTAAAAATAAAATTTTATCTGAGAATCCAAGTATTTGCTTCTTTTAAAACCAGAAAAGCTGGCAATCTTGAGCCCATATATTATTGCAAGGCAATAATTGGAGTGAGCTGTGTCCCCAAAATGCCTATTTTGTTCCACTGTCCTCTGCTAACTCCAATCTAGATTTACTGCCTCTCCTGGTGGGCATCTGAATTTATAACTACTGAGTAAGCAATATTTCTTAAAATTACATATCCAAAAATCTAGGACATTCTAATTTATCTTTTTTGGATACAGAGCTTAAAGACCACTGCAAAGGGCAGGCAGATTATATAAGTAACCCAGAAATCTTTTGGAAAGAAAAGAAATTGGGATCTCAAGCTCTATTCCCTGTGATGCAAACACTCAGCATGGACTGAACTGACCAAGGCTCAGACATAGAACTAGAATGCAGGAACTGTCTGCACTCAGCCCTGCCCTCTCAGAACACACTGTAACCTGCAGGGCAGCCATGTTGGGGAGACTGCAGAGCCGAGATGCTCAGGCCTCAGGTGCATTTTGACAGGAAGAACTCCTGGCTAAGTGGATTCCTAAGAGTATGGCCTCTTTTCTCCTCCCTCCCTGAGGAATCACCAAGGCCTAGACGGGGACCTCCGGTGGCCACAAGGTGAAGGCCCAGCACCTCCATATCCTTTCAGGCCAACTCAGGTTGAGGCCCACACCGGGCGACCTGTTTTTCTGGGGAAAGAATTAACAGGCTTTCTGCACAACTGTTACAAGTAGCTCTGTGGCATTCAGCTTCCAGAGGACACAGCCTTTTAAGCGAGAGCTAGCTCAGAGGGTGGGATTTGATGACATAAAAGGGAGCAGGAGGTCTAAAGAGAGACCTGACTTCCCTCTGGTTGGAAATTGAGGGGTTCAAGGATCGTATCTGAGAAGAATCTTGGAGGGTGGGTGGTGTTGTATTGTTTGTAGCCAGACTACAGATGGCCAGCCTAGTTACTCTAATTTATTTTCCATCCTCATATAAATTGACCTTAGGTAGATGGCAACAGCCCCTCTGGCTTCAGCTCCACTGTTCATAAAATGAAGTTCGTATTATCTTTTCTGATGGAAGGTAAGATAAAAAGAGATTAATAATGCCGTTGTGTTCTCGCAAGCCACTGGAAGCCACTAAAATCAGAGGCAACACCTTTCTGCGTCAGTGGACTCTGTCAGCCCAGGAGAGCAGGTCTTTATTTTTGTGTGCACTGGTCCCCTAAATCCAGCTAGAGGAAACACAATCAGATTGCAGTAAGACCAGACAATGCTGAAAACAGAAGGAATAGACGTCACTGTGTTTGGAACACATTCTTAAGGGTGTATCAGTTTCTAAAGCAATAGCCAGGACCATCACAGGGAGGGGAATTAGCAAGGACTGCCACCATTGAGCAGAGCTGTATAGCAGAATTGAGTAGTAGAAGCAAATCAGAAAGAGAACTTATGTCATGAGGGCCACCTGAGTCTTGTAATGGAGGCAGTTCAACAGGACAGTCCTTAATGCCAGGTATTAAAAAGCTGGAAATGAGCCCTCTACAGGAAGAGAGCTTCTTCCCTGCAATCTAAAGACTATTAGTAGAATTCACTGATAATTAGTATGCATTTTGTGGGTTCAGTTTTGCCAAAAGAACATGTTCTCTCACGTTCTTTGCCTTTCAGACTCAGCTGCCACATAACTCATAAGTGTTTTAAATAATTGGCCTTTTCCTAGTTGTGCTAGACAGTCTACTCACAAATTTAGAAGGCTTCATGTGTTGGAAAAATCAAATTAGAACTTCCTTTACTTCATCCAGGGGTTATTTTGAATCTCTCAGCTCAACTAGGATAACTGTGTGAAGAAAACAGTCTCACACTGCTGAGTTGGTATTGAGGTAGGGTTTCTATGGAGATGCGAAATGAAACTGATTTTTTTGTTGTTTCCCTTTTTGTTAATTGAACTGAGAAGCAGGAATAGGTTTTCAAGGGTCTTGGAAACATTTCTTTGGGTTATTTTCTATACTTCTGATAATTTTCCAGGAGTGGGAGAGAATAGCAGAAGCCAGAGGTCCCCTGTAACTGCACCCCAGCTAGTTGGTTTGGCATTAGATTTATCTAGTTTGGAAGGAAAGCCAATCCTGCAAAGCACAGATAAAAACAAGGATCCCAAAGGTCACCACCAGCAAGATTTCTCAAACTTTAATATGCACCCAAATCACCTGAGGAGCTTGTTAAAATGCAAAATCTGATTTAGCAGTTCTGGGATGTGGCCTGAAACTCTATTTCTAAGGAGCAATCAGATGATACTGATGCTGCTACTCCAAAAACTACCCATTGGGTAGCAAGAGTTCAAAGTTGTGCTAGAAATAGTATAAAATTGCTTTAATTTTTTTAAATCTAATCATATCCATTAAAAGGAAAGTGAATTTGTAATGATTAAAAATACTGAGCAATGTTACTATGATATATAACCTGCTAGCATGAGTGGAATCAGCAATTTGATTTGCCAATATAGAAATACCCACTATTCAAAGATAGTGTAAAATGTATAGCTGGAAAATCTTAATCAAGGCATCTTTGTATTTTTTGGAATACCACACTGACCTTTCTGACTAGAGTTCCTGAGGATATAACTAAAAGTAAAAGAAAAAAAAAAAAAAAAAACCGGAAAGCACAACAGACTTGTTGCTTCTAGGTGACGTGGGGCTGCCTTGGAAGGTGAATTGGAGGGTCACTGTTACAGCAGGTGAAATGCAATTGTGCCTTGTCACCAACTCCTGGAAGCCCCCATTGACTCCAGAATACACTGGCTCAGGGCACCTGCTTAAGTGGCACCTATTTGCCTCCCCACGTTGCAAATATTCACCAGAGAGCACATTCATGATTTTCTTTGTTCATCCCATTTAGTCCCCTTTCTTCAGGCATTTCCACCTTGTATTTTCAGTGTTGCTCATCATTGTAAGCAGCTGCCTTAATTTGCAAAAAAAGAAATCAAACACCTGAAAGAAGAATGACTTCATGAATAATAATTATACTTTAAGACATTTTCCTTTCATGTTTGATTATAATCAAAAGAAAGTTCAATTTTAGGAGCCCAACTTTGGAGATTTCCAGAGATATTTTCTATTTTTTTCTAAAACCTTGAAACACATTCATATATACAAACATACACATGAAAACAACTATAATTCTACCTTTTATAAAATGACTCTTTAGACAAACTCATTTTAATTAATTTAATGTATGAATATCTCTGAATGTAATGAGAAAATTGTGCATAAAGTGTCAGTCATAGTCAGAAACAGGTAAGGTAAGTGTCGACATGTTAGAGTCCTTAGACCAAACCCAGGTCTCCACTTGGTTTGGGTACAGCCCATGAACTAAGAATAACTTATGTTTTCAAATGGTTAAAAAAAAGGATCAGAATTGTTTTGCAACATGTTAAAATTATTTGAAATTCAAATTTCAGTGCCCATACATGCAGTTGCATTGAAATAAAACCTCACCAATTTGTTCATGTAGGATCTGGGATTTGTGCTACAGGAGCAGTTAAGAAGTTGCAACACAGACCAGATGAATAATGTTATAGATTAAATTGTGCATCCTGCCCCCAATATTTCTATGTTGAAGTCTCAATTGCCAGTATCTCAGGATATGACCTTATTTGGAGATAGGGTCTTTACAAAGGTAGTCAAGTTAAAACAAGATCATTAGGGTGAATCCTACTCCAGTGATTTGTGCTATGATTTGGATTTTAAAGCCCCCTATCTGTGTCCCCCACAGGCCTATGTGTCTTTAGGACGTGGGGCTTAGGGGAAAGAAGTTAGGCCATTGGGCCTTCAATATCCTTCAAGGGGATATTGATACCCCAGCCCCTCTCTCTTTTTGTTTCCTGCCTGCCATGAGGTGAGTGGCTTTGTTTTACTATGCATCTCTGCCATGACTGTCTCATCACAGGCCCCTAAAACAAAGAGGCAAACCGACCATGGACTGAAACCTCTGTAAATGTGAGCCAAATAAGTCTGTCCTCTTTATAATCTGATTATCTCAGGCTTTTTTTTTTTTTTTTTTTTGGCAGCAACAGAAAACTGGCTAATACAACTGGTGTCCACCACAAAGGAGAAGGTTGGACCCAGAAACACACTTCGAAGGAAGACAGCCAATCACAGATCAGGGAGCAACCCTTTGAACAACTTGTTCTCAGACCTCTCTCCAGAAACACAGCCAGTAAGTTTCTGTTGTTTAACCCACCCAGTCTGTAGTGCTTTGTTTTGTCAGAACTAGTCAACTAATACAGCCAGCAAAGCCGGGATGTTTACAGAAAAAAAAACCTTACTGACCCCTGTTCCAAAGGGCTGATTTTTCTGTTCAAAACTTTGGAAACCAGTAAGCACGTGCCTCATGGCCAGCAACAGAGACTCCAGAAATCCTTTTTTTTCAATGAACCTGATCTTCATCTCACACCTAGTGTTTTAAACAACTACCCTCTGGCAATATGCACCCGGAACAGCCTGGAACAGCACATTATCTTGGATAAAATAGGACCATGAAACAAGCCCAACTCAGTGCATTTACTCCAAACCAGGAAGAGAGTGAATTTATTCCATATACTCCATGAATACAAGTCCTAAAGGATGTGGGGGGTGGGGTAAGAGAAAGAGGAAGAAGGGAGAGACAGGTGGAGAATCTTTAGCTCACTTTTGAACCTTTCTACAGTGTGGTATATCTAGATGCCATAGCACAAAAGGCCTGACAGCTCTATTAAAAGGCCCAGGTATTTAGAAGCTATTAGTTCTGCTGGGAATCCTCCCATAGATACAGTGAGCTAAGATGTTAATGAAAGAGGAACAGACAAGACAGGTTAATTTCATTAGAAAACTAGTTACTAATTAGTTTGAGCATCTTTTGTCCTCATGTGAGCAGAAACTGATCTATGTTGTTACTAATAAAAAGGATAAGAGCAATCATTAATGACAACCAACATGTATTAAGTATTTATTCATGGGCCAGGGATTGGGCAAGATCCTTTATATGAATGTGATTTAATCATTACAAAAATCCTATAAAAGTATTTTTAGCCTCATTTGACTGAGTCACTGAAGTTTAGAGAAATTAAGTTGTCCAAGACCACAGAATTGGAAAAATGGCAGAACTCAGGCACAAAACCAGACATCTGATTCTTAAGCCCAACCTTTGGACCAGAGGCCACCAGTCCAGCATTGATGGTGTGTGAAAAAACAAAATCTTGTTTGTTTATCCTCCTAAATATTAGCCACGGGAAAAACTGACAGCAGTTTTATCTTTTCCTCTCTGTATAAGCATGTCTGTCTATCCTGATGCTTGCTGACACTGGAAGGAACCACACCTGCAGGGTTAGTTAATTCTTAGAGGTAGCCAACAACTCACTGGGAGAGGGAGAGTGCCTTTCTTATGAAAACCAACCACTTTATCAAGCTCTCACTGGGCTCTTGCACTTGGGTCAATATTTTCCTCCCTAATCTTCCCCAAGACCGGGTACCAACCAGTAAAGGAAAGCTCCTGTGCCCAAAGACTGCTGGAATTCATGTAACTAGCCAATCCTAAATCTGCTTTCCCTGACTTTGCCTAGTTTTCCCCTCAGAAGCCATAATAAAGGCTTTTACCCCCAATTTTCCCTTGCCTTTTCTGCCTCCTGGCTGATCCTGGTGCTTCCGCAAATGGCCTGGTGGGGAATCCTGTGCCCCATCCTCTTGGGAACTATGAGTAACAACTATTTTTTCAATGACAGTCACCCCCTGGCCTGCTGGCCTCACTATAGCTGAATAATAATGAGACCTACGTTTTAAGCCATTCTCACAGCTTCATCTAACTTCCAGCCCTGCATCATAAAGTATAGAGTACACAGGCCCCAGCTGACCAAACGGATCTCACATGGCGATTTCTACCAACAAAAAACCACTCAGAAATGAGACCCTAAAAAGGAACATAAATGCAGAATTTCATAGTTTCCCTTCCTGCCCAAAGCTTAAGCATCCTGGTATTGAAATTCTGCCCTCCTGGAGTCTGTCACACCTGCCAGCATTCCTGGGACACAAAAACTAAGGATGGGGCACTCCCTCACCTGCATCTTTTTTTGGGGGGTGGGGGGTACTGGAGATTGAACTCAGGAGCACTCGACGACTGAGCCACATCCCCAGCCCTATTTTGTGTTTTATGTAGAGACAGGATCTCACTGAGTTGCTTAGTGCCTCGTCATTGCTGAGGCTGGCTTTGAACTTGTGGAATTACAGGTGTGTACCACAGCACCCGGCTCCTCACCTGCATCTTGAACTGAAGTTCTCAGGGTGGGACTAGGATGTCAAACTTAAAATCAGCCCAGCACAGACAGGAGAGTGAACACAGCTAACTTCCTCCCCATCACAGCCTAGGTCCTGTGTTCCCCCTACAAATGCAGCGTGACCATGATAGGCAACCCAGACAATGTCCTTCCAGATGTAGCTGATTGTAATACTAGTCCAGGGCTTTTGTCTGATGGTCACAGTGTTCAAATTCACTGTCAGTATTCATTTGCTAAGACACACTCTTGTTTATGAGCAAAGCAAATGATTTACTACCCACCAAAGAAGGGCACTGCTTCAAAGAAAGCCTGAATCGTGACCAGTCAAGAGACCAGAGTAGCTTTCTGCTGAAAGGCACGGAAACTTGGTTGTGCATCTGGGACAGAACAAAGAGAATGCTGGAAAAGCAGACTGTGCTGTGGCCCTCTGTACTTGTGTGACCAATGCAAAATCATTCATGCTCCCTTTTCAGGCTGAGTAAACAAGATCCAGCCAGACACAGTGATTTGTGGACATTATTAGCACCAAGACAACCAATAGCTGGTTATGCATATGTTTTAGATGTAGCAAAGCAGGGGCTTCACCATAGAATATTTTGGGAAGAAATTGATATTTAATATTTTAGAAAAGCAGAATAGCATCATAAGAAAAAAAATCAAAATATTAACTTTCATTACATTTGTCTATAAAGCTAATTTTGTTTTTATTTTGAATTTCATCAAGGAAATAGAGAAGGGAAATAATTTTTTTTCAAGATTTAGAGTTTCTAAACCTTAATCTAAACCCCAAATCAGTTCAAGGTACAACTTCTAGCTCCTCACTGTTCTGTTCTTAAGGCTACTAGGTTGTGGGAGAAGCTGGCAATGCCAAGATATTCATGTAAGATTTGGAATAAAGGTCCCCTTTGTAGACAGGGTCCTATAGGCAGATTTGAGATGGGCTCCATCTGTGGGATAGACACGAGCGGTTTACAGTGGCAGGCACCAACTTTCTCCCAAGTCCTAGGCGGTGTCTAGTGTGAGGGACAAGATCATCATGTACCTTGAAGGGAGTTCTGCTCACAACCCAGCCAAGAAAAAGGCCCCTTGTCATCAAGACTCTAAACAGACTTGGTCTTCAGTAGACACTGGTCTCTGGGAAGCAGCTGCCAAATTCCCAGCCCAAGGGAGTTTTCCACACGTCAACAGAGGATCCACCATCCCAGGAAGAGTTGTTGGCTCAGTGGAAAGCAATGCACGCAATGCAGACTGGGAGTTCAAGTTTCAATATCTAAGCAAGAGAAAGGAGGACTGTTGACCCGTGGGGGTTTTTCCAGGAGGTAATGTACTTAAATGAGTAGACATATGGAAAACCTGTACATGTTTGTTGCTTTCCCAAATTTAATTCTGCTCCATTTTGTGAAAACACAGCTGCACTGAGTTCTTTTTTGCACCACTAGAGGGAAATCTAATCCACCTGACAGAACTTGTTTCTTCTTAAAAAAGAAAAAAAAAAATAATAATCACAGAACTCACATTTTAAGGCTAAAATACTTTAAAGTATTTTAAAATACTTTAGCCTTAAAATCCTTTCACCCTTGCCTATATTTTAAAAATTATTTGTATTTATGGGGCCACAGAGCCTTCTAGAAAAGTATAAATCAGCTATCCTAACTGGACAGGAGCCTTCATGAAGGAGAAACTGTCCTAACAGACAATCTGAATCCCTTCCAGTTCAGCTTGAGCTTATTTCCTCAAATTACATATTCATTAGCTATGGAGAACAGCTGGTCATCTTTCTCCACCTCATATTACTTTTTAAATTCGTGAAGACCTCCGGGTCATGCCTCTCTTCCAAGCAAAACGAGCCAGCTCCCTAACTTGGCCATAGAGTTTATAGTCCGATCCTCTCACCACATGTTTCTTGTCTAAACGCCGTTGGCACCATTCCACCCTCACCCCATAGGTTGAGATTGTAGCAATACAGATTAAATTCTAAAGAGAAAAATGAAGTATTTCCTCATGGTTTTTCCTGCATATATAGCTACTGAGATATTCCTGTGCAGGTTTTCTTTTTAAAGAACATAATAATGTTTTTGATATATATTTAACTAGTATGACCCCAAAATGATGCTCACTCTCTCACACATGTAGACATACATATATCTGCATACAAGTACCTATAAGCTTTCATCTTGTCATGTGAAAATGGAATTGCTCAATGATTGTCTTTATATGTGTCACTTCTGAACTCCATGATGTTCCCAACTCTGTCACATCATATACATTATTTCCATTTCTAATTCTATTCTCCAAGTTGTTGACCAATCACTCCAGATTTCTTAACTATAAAACATAACCCGTAGGCATTTTGAACATTATTCTTTTAATGTTTTGAAAACCAACTCATTGCTAATTCAAATAAGGAAGAAAAAACTAGTCGTTTACTCCTTTTTATGGGTTTGGAATAACAATAATATGTATTTGGTTTTTGTCCTCAGTTCTTGGCACAAATCCAAAACTCTTAAAACATCCTGAGTGATGTGTGTTTTTGTTATTCATATTCCAAACATACCTGATCTATGAGAATGAGGTGACTCTCAGTGGGTCCCTCCATGGATTCAGGTTGGTGACTGTCTACCCAAGGACTACCCAGGTGGTCAGAGAGTTGGAACTGTCTGTCCCATCTCCTGGCCTCCAGGGAGGAGAGAAGGACTGGAGACTGAGTTCAAAATCCAAGGGCCAATTATTTCATACTTATATAATAAAAATTCAGTAAAGCCTCCCAAACAACAGTGTTTGGACAAATCAAGGAGCTGGGAGGGTATGGAAGTTCCACACTTCCCCACGGGAACCTTGCCCTATGCATCTCTTCCATTAGCCCAATTCTCAGTTCTATTCTTCATAATAAACCAATAATAGTAAGTAGTGCCCTCTCCTAATTTCTGGTAAGTTGTTCTAGTGAATTATTAAACCTGAAGAAAGTCATGGGAATGCTTGAATTTGTAGTTGGTCAGGAAGAAATGTGGGTACCCTGGGCACCTCATTTGCAGCTGACATTGGAACTAGGGCAGTCTTGGGGAACTGAACCCTGAATCAGTGGGGTCTGAGTTGGCTCCAGATAGTGTCAGAATTGAACTGAGCTCTTGGACACCCAGTAGATGTCAGAGACTCAGAGAACTGGTTAGGTGAGAAGAAAGCCTCTTAATAATGCTGAACTAAAGCTCCAAACATAGCCTTGGATTCAGACTCAGGTAGGAAGAAATTCTTTCTCCTCTGGACCTTAAATGTTACTATGGACAACATGGGTTTTATTATAAGAAAGACCTAGTTTGACCCTCTAGTCACTCCCTCACTCAGCTTCTTTGCCTGCCCTGGGGGCCACTGAAATGATAAGAAAATAGATATGTGTGAACTATCCAGAACGGAGGCCAGTAGATTGCAGGTACCTTAAAGGTGGCAATTTATTTTATTGAGTCCCCCCATGACAATAGGAAGCCTGATGGCAATACCAAGGTTCATACTAAGTACAGAATATTCCAGTTTCCCATGTGACATAATCAGTCAAGGCCAAAGTACTTAATACTCAACATTTCATTGATTTGGCAAAATTTTATTGGGCAATTACCATATGCCAGCTGCTATTCTTTGCACTGTGGATACAGTGAGCAAAATTGACCAAGTCCTTGCCTCCTGGTGCTTTCATTCTACGGAGTAGAGACGGACTACAAAATACATAAACAAGCAAATATATATGGGAGATGGGGATAAATGCTATAGAGAAAAGTAAAACTTGGCAAAAGAGGTAAGAAGTACCTGGGTGGGAGGACTATTTTATATATGGTGGCCAGGGAAGCTTCATTGAGAAGTGGGGAAAACACCATGCATGTATCAGAAGGAAAAGCATTCCAGGCAGAAGAAACAGCCATTATAAATTCCATGAGGCACAGTGTTCTTGGTGTGTTCAGAGAACAATGACTGGAGCAGAGAGAGAAACCAGGAGAGAGGTAGGAGGTGAGGTGAAAGGGATAAGGGGTCATTTCTAGTAGGCCGTTCAAGGACACAGTAAGGGTTTTGTCTCTTCTTGGAGTTAGATGGCAGGGAGGATTTAACAGATCAGTGAGGTGTTCTAACACATTTGAAAAGAATCACTGTGGTTTGCTGTGCTGAGAATAGGATAGAGGCAAGGAATGGGCTGATGTGGCAGGAAGGGGACAGTTAAGAGACCCACAGGACAGAGCAGTGGGGTGGCCCCTGGTGGGAACGGTGGAGGTGGTGAGACAGGGCTGGATTCTCGATGTGTTTTGAAGGTCACATTGATGGAAGTTATGGCTGGAAGTGGGGCATGTGGGAGGGAGAGCTGTCAAGGGACACATCATAGGGCTATGTGACTGAGCCAACTGCAGTGGTGAAATTGCCACTAACTGAGGTGGAGATGACATCAAAAGGGGCAGGATGTTTGGCGGTGGTGGTTGCTTTGGAGGGGTAGTCTAAGGAGGCAGGCGGCTCTGTTTCACACATGTCAGGGGATGCTGCCTATGAGACACACAAGCGGAGATCCAAGTCTAGAGGACAGACCAACCTGTGGAGACACTAGAAACAGGTGTCCCCCATTCTACAGTTTTGAATACAAAGCCTTGCTGCTGGGACTTTGCAGCTCATCTTATTCTTTGCTATTCAAAATGTGTCTCTTAGACCAGCAGTACACTATCACCTGGCAGCTTGTGAAACGCAGAGCCTATGGCCTCCTCACACTGAAGTCAGAATGGCACTTTGGCAAGATCCCCAGGTGCTTAGCATGTAATTAAGGTTTGAGAAGCCCTGGTTTAGAATCATCTGGGAAGCTTTTTAAAATGACAAGTCCCACTTCAGAATAATTAAAGTGGAATCTCCAGGAGGGGGCCATAGGCCTGGGTGTTTCTATCAATCTTTTTAAAAGGTTCTGATGTGTAGTCTGGGCTGAGAACCCAGATCTTACTCTTTTACTACTTGCATATTCTCTCTTCCTCAGAAACCCATCTCTAGAGAGCTATGCAGTTCTACAATAGGATGAAGGCATGTAACTAGAATAACCAACTCTCCTGGTTTATGGGGACAGTCTCAACATATTCACAGTGCCCTTCCTCACTTTCAAAGGTATACTGATTTCCATAGCAAATTATATGTTCTTCCTTCATGAAATAAAATGGCTCTGTGCTTTTCATTTCTGGATTGCTAACTCATAATAAGATCAGGTAGAACAGGATGACAGATACCCTTTGGTTTGACAGATGAATCAAATAGAGAGGGACTTCTGGTACTTAGATATTAGTCCTTAAAGTCTTCTAGGTGTAAATTCCTAAGTTGCAAGGAAGGATGAGGAGAGTTAGGCTTCTCCCAAGGACTGGGGTTGGATTGAGTGTGGTTAGATTCTACAATGGAAGTATGTAAGCCAATGGTTGATTAGCTCCAAGCTGATTATCACTCTGTGATTATCCCAGCCCTGAGAAACAAAACAAAACAAAAACTCATTTCCTTTCCCTTCTCTGTGGATCTTCTATTATTCATTAGCTACTCTGCCCATGGGCTGAGAAATACAAGGGAAGAAAGTGAATAAAAAGTTAATTTAGTATTTCCGCTAATAAGTTGGGCGGGAAAGAAGTTGTACCCAATCCCGCTGTTTCTCGTTACTTGTGAATTTAAAGGCTTTTGGCTCATCGCTTTTTACAAATTACTACCGGCTGGTTTGAAAGCTCATTGAAAGCCTCCTGATTTCCAGTAAAATTAATCTTATATTTTTAAAACTATAATATCTTCTAGCAATTGGCCTTTGGATACTTCCTTCCTGATTTGCCTAGGACCCAAAGGGTGTGCAAAGCAAACACCTTCTTATCTCTTCCCCTTACCACCACTTCAAAGGTAAATATGGATAAAATATTTTTAAAAAACTTTTGATGTAGTTAATAAATTATTTGACCTCAACTTATGGCATAATCATTTACACAAAAGGACATAAATGGAAAGTCGACATGTAGGAGATCCAGGTATATATTGATTATGTCACATGTTTTCCTAGTTGAATCACTAGGTTAGTTCTAAATTCTTCTGCAAGGCAACCAGTGTAAACGTCTGCAATATGCTCTGTTCACATGTGCTTAAGATATCTGGAAAAGAAATGATCCATGTTCAAAATAAAATAGCCAAATGCCAAAAAACCAATTGAGAGGAACTCTGTCCTTTTGCAAAATGCCTTGGATGTAGATGGCAGTTGAGTTAGGAGGTGCAAACATTAAAAACTACCTGTTGAATTGGAATAAGCTTATCAATGGAATCTCTGCAGATTACAGAGTTACTTTAAAGGGTGTCTGTGTGTGTGTATATGCACGGGGGTAGGGGGGAGCAGAGTGGGTGTTCGTCCTCTACTTTCTGGGCTGCAAGTAAGAACAAGCTGAAAGGGTTGAAGGGATTCTCTCTGCAGCTGAAAAAGCAACACAAGCCAGTCTTTCCCTGTTAGGCCGGGATCAGTAACAACACCAGCAGCTTGAGAACATGTCTTATCTTTGATCTCTGTTAACAGTTAACCAAAGGCCTTTCCTTCAGAGCTCTTGGAAGGAAGAAGCAGGTGGTCTTGTACAGTAACACTTAAAGAGAGCCCCCAAATACTCCAGGGTCTAAGTAGAGCTGAGCAATAATTAACACAGGGAGACCTGCTGAGAGAAGTTTCTTCCCTTTCTTTAGGTGTTTAGATTTCTTTAAAAATTTTACTCTATCTTAGCTTGACTTATGCAATAGGACTTAAGTTGGTGAGTCAATGATGTGCAATACTTTAACAAGAAGTTCTATTTTAATATAAAATTTTTAGGTAGATCATGTGCTAAATATTCTGAGGCACAATTAATTGGGCCAGGAAAAACTCTTACTCATGATTAGAAAACTAAGTAATATAGTGATCAAAAGAGCAACATTAATAAAGGGATTCCTCAACCATTCAAATTTGCAACACTTAAAGCCAACAAGATGCAATCTTTTCAGTAATGGGGAATAAAATGGACATTATTTAGGTTTTCTTCACCCAAACAACCTTCTAAAGACAGGCCTTTGGGGTTTTGGGTTTCAAAAATTACCACTCTGCTTTTATGGACCACCTCAGAGAAAAACCCATCTGGGTATAGAATTATTTTCACATATATCTAATGGCCTGGACTCAGGGAGGAAGGTAAATAGAAGTTAGCAAGTATCATAACCATTTACCCTGTGCAAATAGGGAAAAGAATGTTGAGGAAAAAAACAGCCCCAAGTCAGAATGAGTCAGAGCTGGGGAGGCCAGGAATATCATTCCTCACCCTGTACGTAGCTGTAGACTTCCAAGCCTTGCTTCAGTCTCCCCTCCCAACATGGGATGTAGAAGAGTGTTTTATTCGGAAAGAGAGGGTAAGCCTCTATCTAGCTCTTGCATGATTTGGTACTATCTTGGGCAAAATGTACTCAGCAGCAAATTATTTTGGCAGAACATGGCCCCTCCATTGCAGGAGAGCCTGTGATCCTGCGAGGAAGGGCCAAGGACTGAAGCTGGCAATGTGTCCTGCCCACTCATGCTCCCAATGACCCTGGAAACAGCTTTCTGGCCTCTCCTTCCTCATTTGGGATTATTTTATTCCAAATAGGTCTTTTGACTATAAACTTTGGTGCAAGGATCTATACAGCACCATCATTACCAAGCTCCTTGAGATTCTCCAAAGAAAGAGACCATGAAAACACAAATGAACTAAACAAATGACAAAGACAGACCCCCGCCCCCATCTTATTCCATCCAAGGCATATTATAGCCGGAAATTCTGAGCAACTCCACAATGAGAAGCAGTATTTCTCTGTTTCTTTACTTTTCCTCAAAGAAGTATTGCAGATGTTTCAGCTCAAAGAATCATCTCATTGAGGACCCTGCAAAACCCAAACTGAAGCATAGACCATGGAGACAGGAGCAGTCAGAAGCAAAGCACCATGTTCCCAACATCACAGTGGGTTCTTCCTGGTACTAATTAATATTATCTGGTGCTTAATGACTGTAGGAGTGGGGAAACTTATGGTTGAGCGATCTGTGATTGCTCCAACAGCCGCATCCACACTGGTACTTCCAGGTTATGGTCCAACCCAGAGTTTTCAAAACACTTGGAAATGCATACTTGACACGAGCATAGTCAGGCATTCAACAGAGGAATTCAACTAGTTGGACTCTGATGAAATCTTTTTCAACTTATCTCTACAAAGTGCCTTTTCTTATTATCACCCCAATCAAACTGCAGAACAGTCAAGAGAGGCAAGCTGTTTGGGAAATAGTGGTCTGAACTCGTAAATGCTAGAAAACAATTTTTTTTTTAAATATTTTTTTAGCTGTAGATGGACATACTGTCTTTATTTTATTGCTTTGTATGTGGTGCTGAGGATCGAACCCAGGGCCTCACGCATGCGAGGCAAGCGCTCTACCGCTGAGCTACAATCCCAGCCCTAGAAAGCAATTTTTCTATTAGCCATCAACTGGAGCTTTCAGCATGCCTTTCCACTAAAGGCCCACGGGAGCTCTTTAAATTTGCTAGGAGTGTGAAACACATAGTGCGGAGACAACAGCTCTGCTTTTGTACCTGTGGTTCCTGGTCATGACCGCTGGGATCCCTCTCGTAGCTCTCTGCGTACAGTCTGATGGTGGCTCGCACACCACTGGAAGCACTGAGCCTGAAGATGAGCCGTGATGCGTCCGAGAAAATGATCCTCAGGCCCTGAGACCAAGGACATCCAAAATGGATCAGTGAACAAATGATCAAGCAGATGATAAATAACTCAAACCCACTGAGGAAATCAGCATGGGTCTATGATCTAAAATCATCAGGGTCATGACAACTGCTAATTGGCTTTGCATACTTACTCAAGTGGAACAGTATGATAAACCTAAATGCTTCTTGAGGCTGTCCACTTCTCTCTTCATTCTATTTCTGTTGCTCTGTGGTTAACACTGGTGAGGGTTAGGAGCAAAACTATGAATAGATGCTTAAGTTTCCCTGGTCTGGTAATGTGAAAATCAGAAAGAAGTGGGGGTAACAAGGATAGGATGATATTTAATAAATGTTCTTGAGGCCAAAGTGCATTCTTTACAAATCTTCTGGATGCAGGTAGGCAATTTATCTATTTCAATTAGAAAAACTGTCCATGTTAAGGTTACACCACATAATGTTAGATTCTGCTTTAAGTATGTCTCTCTGTTTTGTTCTGGGTTGTTTCCTCATTCCCACATTCTTCTGGTAGTAGTAGAACCCCACAATGAAATGCTCAGGGATGAAGCCTTAGCTGGGATCTGAGGGTTGCTGAGCATACCTTCACCCTGTGGGCTCTCTCCTTTCTTCTCACTTCTAAGTCCTGGCCACCCGGCTAGGGTAGGGACCTAGCTAGAGCTGCCCAATGTTAGTTCATTTTTGGTTCAGAGTGTCCCTACTCTCTATATTTCCTCTTATTTGTGGTAGGAATATTTAAATATTATGACCATAAGATTACATTTTGACTTCTGCTGAAGGAAATTTGTCCTCCTAAGACAATTGATAAATTATTGGTAAGAAGCAGGGTGACAGAGTCCAGGGGCTGAAAGAGGAAGGAACAAAATGGCCACCTGCTGCTTCTTAAAATGTGAATGTCTCAGGCAAATTTGCATCAGGCATTTTCTCTAAACAACTTATCCTTGAAACCTCTGACCTCAAATTCTGCCATTAAAAAAAATTAAGACATTATTAAAATTGTATCATACCTGCTGCATATATCTGACTACCAACTCCTTACTCCTAGGCGCATCTGGTGATATCTGATGAGGAGTAGATTATGGTTCCACCTGAGTGGTTTTCTGCTTGTCTAAGTTTAATAAGCATATCTTGTTCCATGCCCAAATAAAAAGCTTTGTTTCTTTTAGATAAGTCCAACAAAAACAACAGGGAGCCCTCTCCTTTAATGGCAACCAATTACTCTATTGACTTTGCAAGCAAGGTAATACTGTCCAGGATTCACTCATTTGGAAAACTTTTTAGGGTGGCCTTTATGGATTAGGTCTTAAATTAAGTCCTGGGTATATGAAGATAAAGACACAGTATTTGCTATTTTACTAGTTTATTAAAACAATTAGACACAGTTTTCTTAACTACCTTTTTTTTCCCCCTTTGCTCATGCTGGGGATTGAACCCAGGGCCTTGTAACATGTGAGGCAAGCACTCTATTAACTGAGCTATTATATATCCAGCTCCTTAACTACCTGTTGCTGCTAGAGAGGTAAATGGTCCCAACAAAATTCTAGTTGAAGCAAATGAACTAAATGTCTATGATCCAGAAAGCATCACATATCATGTTATATTCAAACTGACAATAAAGCCCCAAAGGTTCCACAATTGTGTTCACAGTGATGTTTTTACAAACACTGTTGAAGCTGTGATTTGCTTTTAATCTTATATTCCCATTGTCACCCTGTATGGAACTTTCTAATATGAAACTCACTGCTCAGGACTATGGCTTACACATCAATTGGTTTAAATAATTCTAAAGCTGAGACCCTAACACATCTGTTGTTGCAGATTCTAGAAAACCTGGGCCACTTCTTCCAAGGGTCTTCCAAACACAACCCTTTAAGGTCATTTTCATTATACAACCTCTTACATTAGTTGATGACCACTGGGGGATATTTAAGAATTCAAGTCATAACAAACCATCCATACGTGCTATCTGCTCAAAACAGACTTTACACAATGAAATCATGCTATTTTTTTTCTTGAGAGTACCCATAATAACTTTGTTTATACTACATGCTATACTCATAGAAGATTCTTCAAATGTATATCTGGTATGCAAGAATAGATTTTGCACTTGAAAAAATAAAGGAGTAAATGGCAGACATCAGCCTACCAGAGATACTTCAACATCCTCTCTCTTTCCTAGGAAACCAATCATGAGATCTAAGTTGAGAATCTTTTGTTGTTTAGGAGACCGTTTCAGGTGAGAAATATCACAGTTCTCCTTCTCCATATGGAATGCCAAGTTTTTTAGATCCAGGCCATTCCTGTACTTCAAAACCCCAGATCTATGTTTTTGATGTGTGATTAGTTGAATAGGACTGCGTTGAGATCTGCACATTCCTTAGATGAGCTTAATGTGCAGTGCAACCCAAACAGCTTTGTTCTTTCCAGCATGAATCACCACCTGCTATCCATTATGCTATGGGGCCAAAGTCATCACTACCAAGAATTGTCAGGTTTCGAACTCTTAATTTCAACAAAATATCAGTCATATAATTTGCCTTTAGTTTTTAGGTTACACCAGGGGTTGGAATGTACTAATTGTAAGTAGAATTTGATCTGCCACCTGTTTAAATGTTTCAGTGGGACTCAACCATGCCCATTCAGTTATATGTTGCCTATGGCTGCTTTTATGCCACAATAGTAGAGATGAACAGTTGTGATAGAGGGTATCTGGGCCGCAAGGCCTAAATGTATTATCTAGTCCTTTACATAAAACGTTTGCTATCTCCTGGTGTAAACCACTATGCATTATCCACTGCATAGAATGTTTAACCTTCGACGCTAACCTAGAAAATATAACCATCTGCCTTATCAAAATCTTAATAGAGATAAATTGTGTATATAACAAATGTTATCAGGGTATCCAGTTCCTCCATTTCCAAATGTTCTACCTTCTAGCCATAGGTTCATCTGGAGTATTTTTGGCCCCAATCAACTTCTGATCACCTACTCTTGACAGAAATGAATTTGTTAAATTGCATTTTAGTTTTATATTCTCACTTTTATTGCAGGGTGCTTCAAGGCACTATCTTATAAAGTCCACTTTCATAGTAACTATAGGAAGATTGTTAGAGACTGTATGAAGCTCCAGGTAAGACATTTCCTCAAGAGCCAAGTGTTAGGAAAGCCTTTCCTTCCATGAGGAAATGGTCTTCTTCTTTCTGATGACAAGTACTTTGTAATTAACCATATTTCCCTTTCCAATATGGCTGCCAGGATACTTAATGCTGAATTTGAGATTTAGTCCAAGTGGATCCTTATGACTTGCATAACTATGAGTTTTTCTTCTTCTTGACTCTCTAGTTTATATATTCCCTCATCTTGATTTCTGTTTCTTATTTACATTCTAACAACTTCATTATGTTTTTGCAGCCACAAATCCTCTTGGAGAAACAAGTCCCACAGTAAATGAATAAAATGAGTTCTCATTGCAGTCTTAACCCTAAAATGTTGGAATTGCTCAGTTTTGTCTTTGGGTCTTTCCTTCACTGACATGATCTGGGAGGGCAGAACCTTGTTCACCTCCACTTTACCTGCCTAACCTAACACAATACCTGGCACACAGCAGGTCCTCCAAAAACCCTTGTTGAATAAACATCACTACATGTTCAACACCTGCTGTGAGTGCCAGAGGCCCCACCAAGGCAATCTCTGAAGGCTTCGCTCCACTTTTAGCAAGGACCCACAAGCCAAATGAAAACACTCACATTTCTCATGGTGAATTGGGGCAGATATACCCACTCTTGAAGGGTAGTTGTGAAAAATAAAAGTATAAAAATTATATGGCATATCATTATGGGAGCTTCTCTATCTTCCCATTCTTCCTTTCTCAAAATGTTCTGAAACAAAATTGGGGCTAAAAAAACAATGAAGTTGAACCAATGTGGCTTCTTCCCATTACTGCTTGCATAATATTGGACAAATTGCAAACTTTGCTGCATACTAGAATTAGCCAGGAGGGTCTTTTAAAAAATGGTGGTGCCAGGCTCTCACCCTAGGCACTACGGTTTAATTTGTACAGGGAAGAGGTATGGAAAGGGCCCTCCAGTGCTGGCCTAGCATTTCCCTTCCTCTTGAATGCCTGTGGTGTGTGCCTCCGTGGTGAGTAGGCTTTACCTGGCTTTTTTGCAATAAAGAACAGTATTAAAGGAATCCCCAGTCACATGCAGCTATTGCCACACAATTATCCTCCAGTCTGCTTCCAGTTGTCACTACAGCAATTCTTTTTTTTTTTTTCCCCTTCAAATTTTTCACTCTTGGATTTACTCTTCATGGACAATTTGAAAATGGTACAAAAACAGCAAGTAGATAAACCAGGCTAGAATTCCACCTTGGCTACTTATTAGCTGGTGGTCTTGAGCAAGTCATGTAAGTCCTCCAGCCTTAGTTTCCTAAAAATCAAATGAAAAATAATTTAACTTAGCTTGCTGAGTTTCTGTGAGCATCAGGTCAGAAAATGTATGTGAAAAATTGCCTCAAAAAGTTATCAATCACTATTCAAATATTATGGTTTCTGTTACTAAACTTTTAATGAGAATGGTTGCTATGCCCCAAGTTTTCCAAGCTTCCAGATTTTACATATATTGCTAACTAAAGTCTTAACACTGATGGTTTATAATGCAAGGGTACATACTTACTTTAAATTAGGCAGAATTAAAATTAATTTCATTTTAGGAATGTTGTCATGCCCTCTGAAATCACTGCTGACCTCATGGATCCCTTACCATTTTTCTTCTGTATATCTGCCACAGAGTTGATTTCTTTGGCAGTAAGGATTCTGAAGCAATGGATCCTGACCTATGTAACAGGTCGATTTAGACCCTGAAGTCACTGAAAGAAGGATCTTTGTGTCATCCAGGCCACTACTGAAAAGAAAGAAGTTTCAAAAAAACTTGTTCAATGAAGCACATTTAGTGAACACAGGATCTAGGACTTCAGCCTAAATCTTCTGACTTCAGGCTTATAATCCGATGTTGGTCCACATGAAACTGCTGAAGTTCATCCATGGGCTCTCATGTGACATTGAATAATATCTTCTATGTTTTGTATGGTCCCCAAAGCTGGCTCAAAGCCTTACGTTGAGTAAGTATCTGATAAATGTTTGATAAATGAATGTTAGGGTTTTTGTTGTTTGGTTTTTTAAGCCCTTGTGTAAATCAATGCAGAGAAATCTGCAAGTTGCCAAATACACACCGCATTGCCAGATGTTAGTTTGGAGACTTAGGACATGTGGCAGCCAGGCAGAAAGGAGGAACTGTACATGACCAACAGTTACTTGGCAGCATCTGACCTAGTCAAATACTGATATAGGATGAATTCCAGGGGAAAACAGCATATGGCCCTGAAATCTGGTACTATGTCGCTTATATAGTCAGTTGGCCACACCAGGCATGTGAACCTGGAGACAGGACAGACTTGGAGAGACTCTGTGAGCTTAATTTGGATATTTTCTCCCACAGGAAATCCCAGCAATTTATCTGGAAAGCTTCAAGGTGAAAATATTGCTATGTAACATCTGAACCATATTTTGTAGAAGAAAGCATGCAGCCCCATAAAGCTGGGGATTTGGATTGAACAGATATATCTCTACACACACACATACACACACACACACACACACAATATGTAGAACTGCCCATTTTTCTTTGTTTAAGTCATAGAATTAACGGCAAGCATGAGTTCGAATGCAGTTGAGCAAGGGAGCAGCTAGTCCATGCAGAACCTTCGTATGAATTACAAAAAGGTGCCTCCTATGAGTGGACAAATTACTAAAAAGCATCTTTCCTCTTAGCTAGCCCGGACTTCAGTAACTCTTCCCCCATTAGACCAAGTGCCTTTGTGCAGTGCACTGACTACACCTCCATACCCAGCTGCCCTGCTCTTAGGAAAAGATTTTTATAATTGTTTTTGTTTTTTTGTCACAACCAGTCAGCTCTCTTGGGGCTAATACTTAGAAAGACCTATCTGAGGAAATCAATGATCTTTTAGAATGTTCTTTTAAAACATACCTAGTAAAAACTAACCAAACAAACAAAAACCCAAAAAACTTTACATGATGAGAGGGCTACTGAGGAAATAAAGACTTAAATACTTACTCCTCATCAAGATTTCCACTGTCAAATATGGAACAATGGAAGTAGGTCACACACATTCTATCCCTCCCCTTTTTTTTCACCAAAATGAGTGTCGATCCCTGTTCACATAACACCTGCCCCAGTTTTGGGATATTTTGAATTCAGACACCCTTGACCTAGAGGACAGCATAGCTTCCTTTCTTAGTTCCTGCAATAGTTTGCAGCTTTTCCTTTTACATTTGTGTTTCCTGGTGATGGTTACCCTCCTGACTACACAGACATGTTAGCATTTCAGGAGGAAGTACCTGATTGCAGAAGGCCTAGATAATGACTAAGATAATCCATGAGCAATCAACTTAGGCCAAGAGAAGGTAGTTCATTACAACACAACTCCAATTAATCAGAAGCAGGGGCATGAGGACTTCCTTAATTAGAAACTGCATCTCCATCCCTCCACTTTCAAATCAGTCAGTGGGTCATTATAAAGCACTGATTATGTGTTTGACACTTGAAAACCATGGATTTAAAAAATTTTTTTTTAAATTTTCTAATAGTCACTATTGCTGAGATTTCACTACTTATCCTTTAAGATATGGTACCAAGAAGCATATTTAGTACAACATATAACCTAATTGTCTTTATTTAACACAACTGCAGTGTTGCAGAGTAAGCAGTTGAGTAGAGAATTAGAACCATAGCTATCATAACATGCCCTGAGAATGTCTATAGGAAATCTTGGCTCTTAATCTGGAAAGCAAAACAACCACATTGACTATATTCAATTATGGAAAAGTAGGCAGTCTGATAAGGTAGTTTCACCTGGGCCAGCTCCTACTTATTGTTCTGGGCACAATTTAACTATCACCTCTCCTTAAAGAGCTTTCTAGAATCCTGGTCTGGATTAGTTCCCCCTGAAATGATACCCAAGTAAATGTTCTCTCTGCAATACTGTTCAATAAACTCTATAGCAATTACAAGTTTAATATCAGTTTATTTTCCCTGCTGAACTGAAAGCAGAGGACAGGAATTTCGTCTATTCTGTATGCTGTGGATCCTCAGTGCTAGAGGGCAGACTGTCTTATAGTAGGTGTTTGGTAAGTGCTTGGGTGAAGACATAAATGAGTCAAACTTCACCATGTTATCCAAAATTAGAAAAGGAATGTATATTTATTACATAATTTTTTTCAACATCACCATTTGCAACAGAAAATGAATTTTTTAAACCCACATTCATACATTCAATATGCATGTGGTGATAACATCCCACGCTGTAAACATTTCTGTTTTTCAACACAGAAGGATTTTCTCTGGGTACTAACTTTTGGATTTAACTAAACTCAATGTGGACTAATCAGTGTGACTGAAATGACTTCCAAAGTTCTGCTTCTAACGCACAAACCACATTCCAGCAAATGGAGCATGATAGATACAATGATAAATTATTACTGTACAGTCTCTCACTTGGTTAATTGATTAGGATGTGATCAAAGTTGAAGGCTGATGGTTGACCAGTTAAGCCTGAAAGAGAGAGGACTTTAGCCTTGAAGATCCAGACTCCTCAGCTGACCCCATTTGGTGGCCTTTATGGGATGATGACACTTCAGTGAGCTTCTCTGTATCACTGACCAGGGCTTGGAGGTACCACGGTACATGTTAAAACACTATGTGCTGAAAGTAAAATGTGATTTCTAGACTGCCAACTTACTTTATTATTTCTAAATAGTGTGAAATTAAAAATTTCAGACACCTTACTACATATTAAAACAACTCCAAACAGATTTTAGCATCAGTCTTCAAAGTATGCTTTTTGTTTGAACTCATTTCAAATGGTTCTTTTTTTTTCCAGGGTGAGAACATCAGAATGTTTCCATGCGGGCTGCATAACTTGAAGAGGTATTAATATGCCCAGAGTTAGCCTGACATAATCAAATTGGACTTGGTTTTCCACATCAGCTAACTGGCATGCATTTATTTTCATCAGGGTTTTTAATATCAGCTGAACTGTTACTTTGCAAATGACTTTAGCATTAGTGGGATTTCATTTTTGAACTTGCTAAATAGAAATACAGGAGTTGGACTAGTCATGAAGAGAGATTCAGTTACTTCAGTTTTTCTCATGAAGTATCAAGGTTTCTTGTTTCAAAGCAAATTTTCAAAATACAGGTTATAGTTCTGGATTGATGCCATTATGGTGACACTAGGCCATCTCTCAGTGTGGTACCACTTCTGTCAGCCTGTCCTTCATTTGCAACAACAGGACCAGAGGGCTCCTTCTGTGAGAGCTGGGTGAGCCTCAAAATTGTGGGTGTTGAGTAGAAATTCTAGGACTTGGGCTACAAGTAGGAGGTGAGAGGGTGTGTTAGTCAGTTTTTTGTTGCTGTGACCAAAATACCTGAAAAGAACAACTTAGAGGAAGAAAAGCTTATTTTGGGCTTAGTTTAAGAGGTTCAGTCCATGGTTAGCCAACTCCATTGGTCCATGCCTGAGGCAAAACAGAACATGATGGAAGAAGAGTGTGGCAGAGGAAGGCTGCTCATGGTTTGGAATGAGAGAGAGCAAATGAAGTGGCAGGGACAAAATATAAACTCTGAAGTCATGCCCCCAGCGACCTACTTTCTTCAGACATACCCAACCTACCTACAGTTATCACTCAGAACAGTAGTGTTTTGAAATTATTAATTCATCAGATGGATTAATCTACCAATTAGGTTATAGCTCTCATGAAATCTAATCATTTCACCCCAGAATATTCTTGCACTGTCAAATAAGCTTATTGGGGTACACCTCATATATTAACCATAACATTCCACCTCTGGCCTCAAAAAGCTCATGCCTACTTCACAATACAAAATGCATTTAGTTCATCTCCAAGAATCCTGCATTCTTAACAGTTCCAGCATTACCCCAAAGTCCAAGTCCAAAGTCTCCTCTGAGATTCAAGGGATGCTCTTGGATGCGAGCCCCTATAAAAATCAAAGCAAGCCAGGCGCGGTGGCTCAAGCCTGTAATCCCAGCACTTATGGAGGCTGAAACAGGAGAATTGCGAAAAAAAAAAAAAAGCCAGCCTCAGCAATGGTGAGGTGCTAAGCAACTCAGAGAGACCCTGTCTCTACATAAAATACAAAATAGGGCTGGGGATGTGGCTCAGTGGTCAAGTACCTCTGAGTTCAATCCCCAGTACCAAAAAAAAAAAAAAAAATCAAAGCAAGATACATATATCCAGTATACATCAGAATAGAGTAAGTATTTCTATTTCAAAAGAAAGGAATAGGGGCATAGAAAGAAGGGATGGGAGCAAAACAAGACCTAAACCCTGCTGGATCAACAAGTCCAAAAGTTCCATGTCCAGCATCTAGGGCACAGGTTGGTGAGATGTGATCTCTAAGGGAATTAGACAGCCATGCCCCTTTGACCTTTCTGGTTGCAGCCCACATGGCCTGTCTTTTAGGCTGGCTCTATGTGCCACCAGCAGCTTTTTGTGGCAGACGTTCCTCTTTGCTGGCATCTCTTAATCTCTGGGGTCTCCATTTTAGCTTTGGCTTCCTTCTCACAGTTTCACATTGCCCTCTCAAGGAGTTGCCTGCAGGTATTTTAACCTTGCTGCACTTCCTCTGGCTCCCCAGATCTTTTTTGAAATCTCAATGGAAGCCTCTATGACCTCCTAACTCCAGCATCCTGCATTCCTGCAGAATCAGCACCACATGGACAATGCCAAGGTCTGCAACCAGTTTAGTAGTAAGTGCCCCTGTGCAGCAGGGGCCACAGCTGCACTGGCTGCTGAGTTCCTGGGCAGCCAAGTATGGTGAAACAAATCCTGTGCCAGCAATTTCCTAGCCCTTCCCCCATGTGAGCAGGGTGCCCCATGGTTTCTTCTCAAAGGAGTTTTAACTTTTATGCTCTTGAGCCTATCATGGATGTAGTCTTGATGATTACTGAGATGCTTATAAGGCATATTTTCTATTGTTTTTGCACAAAGTACTTAGCTTCTCTTCAGTGGTGATAATCTCTTTATCAACCACAAATTCCTTGGCCCCAATACTACATGTGCTTCTTTTCTGGCCAAACTGCAAGCTTTAAAAATCTTTCCTTTTTGCTTTTAATTTTCACAGTAAACCTTGCTGAAATCTTCCAGAACACCCATGCCACTGTGAGAGTGCTATGCTGTCTTGAAATTTCCTCCACCAGATTAATTTGTCCATCACCTTTAAATTTAGCCTCACAGAAAGTCTTAAGACATGGGCAAAATGTAAACAAGTTTTTTTGCCAGATAAAACATTTGGCTTCTAGTTCCATTTCCAATAGATCCTCATACCCATCTGAAATCTCCTGAGCACAGTCTTTATTTGGGGGGAATATTTTCTAACATATTTTTGTTGGCATTTTAGTCTTCTGAGCTCCTAGAAGAATCACCCATTAAGTTCGGCTTACAACATTTTAAGGCTTCTCCAGCTTGCATCTCCAAACTTTTCCAAATTCCTCCTACAAACCAGTTGAAAAAGCTTCTGAATCACATGATCAGTTTAGTCACAGCAAAAATCCCAGGCCTGGTATGAATTTCTGTGTTAGTCAGCTTTTTGTTGCAGTGACCAAAATACATGACAAGAGCAACTTAGAGGAGAAAAAAATGTATTTTGGGCTCACAGTTGCAGCTGTTTAGTCCATGGTCAGCTGACTCCTTTGTTTTGGGCCTGAGGTGAAGCAGAACATCATGGCAGAAAGGCATGTTGGAGGAAAACTACTCAGCTGGTGGCATCCAGGAAATAGAGCAAACAAGGTGCTAGGGACAAAACATAAACCCCAAATGCACACCCCAGCTGCCTATAATTATCACCCAGTATTGTTATCCCTTCAAATTACTAATCCACCAAATGGATAAATCCACTGATTAGGTTACAGCTGGCATAATCTAGTCATTTCACCTCTGAAAGTTCCTACACTGTCTATCACACGAGCCCGTTGGGGGACATCTCATATACAAACCATAACAGGAAGAGATAATGGTAAGCAACCATCTTGGTATTGATAATCTTTCTTAGCGTATAGATGGTGGAGGGAGGAGAGAGACTGCCTGGCACAAATGAAGCCCACGATACCTGTACAATTGATTTACTCTTGAAGAAAGACTGCCCTTCAGGCCATATGGAGTTTCCAAACCTTCCCTTATCTTTTTCATCTTGTTACAAGGCATAACCTGGGAACTTCTTAAAGTAGTCAGAGATTTAATCAGTTACCCTACTTTCATATAAGCTATTGGCTTATTTTTCCCATTCATTTTGAGCATCAGCCACTCATTCAGATTTTACTTGAGAATATACAATTATATATCGTCATAGAAAGGAAGAAATACAATGGAATCAAGCCTTGTTAAATTACTATTTCTAAATCACTCCTTCTTGGACCTTGTTTAAGGAACACATGTATCAACTCCTCTCTGGCTCCCCAAGGGCACCAGAATATCAGACACTTGGAGGCAGCCATGGTAAATGCCATGAAACCCAACAAGCCACAGCATGGTTGGAAATATCCCTGGAAATCACATCAGGGGTTGAGTACTTCAGGGTTTCCTTCCTGCTCCTTGAATGTTGATAGCCTTCCCTGAATGTTTCCACAGTAGTGGGGTTGACCAGGGGCTTATCACCAGGGCAGGATTTTAATATCATTTTGTTGGAGAAGCATTTCTGCTTTATCTCTAGAGATGTATGTGAAACAGACTTTTTCCATGATCTGTTTCCTGACTCTGACCTCAAATTAAGGACAAACGAGAGACTAAGCTGCCTTAAAAAACCTTTCCCTTTCTACATCAGAGTGTGTGTGTGTGTTGGTGGTGGTGGCAGAGCAGGGGGAAGGTTCTATGGGTAAGGTAGGGAAATGTGAGTTTGAATCAATGCACAGATGAGTCAGATACTAAAGAGGTCTTCTCATATCTTCACATGACAACTTGCAAAGTTGTATATTTTCCCCCTGCTTTTTTTTTATCATATGTAGTTCATTAAATGCCAAAATCTTTCTTTCCCAAGGATGTTCTTTTTAACAAACTAATTTTAGTTAATCACTTACTCATATTTGTTATGTGCCAAAAATGTATATGTATTATTTTATTTAATTCTCCCAATGGCTATATGAGCTGGCCCCAATTATTATTGCTATTTCCTCCGATGAGGAAAAGATGGCACAGGGAGGTTGAATGACTTGCCCAAGAGGAGCAAGGAGGTGACAGAGTTGAGACAGATAGCCAAGATTTCCTGACTTTAAACCTGTACACTTAAATGTTGGCCACAAGCTTTGTGGTAGTACCGTAAGGCACAGGATGCTCTGGAGTAGAATGTTGTGTTAGAGATAACTTCCAAATAAAACAGGAATATCAAAAAATTGTTTAAAAATTGTTGCTGAAAATCCTCTTAACTACTTTTTTCCCCCTGCAGTAGGTAAAGTATAAACTAAAGAAGAGGTAATTATGAATCTTTCACTACCTTGAGACCGTGAATCTGAATCTCAAATCTACTGCCAAGTATTTTAAGGATAGAATAAGCAAAAGATTTCGGGGGGAGGGATGGGGATATAACTCAGTTGGTAGAGTGCTTGCCTCGCATGCACAAGGCCCTGGGTTCAATCCCCAGCAACATACACATAAAATATATTTGGGGGGAATATTTTCTAACAATATGGCATATTGAAAACAATTTTCAAAAACGTATACATGTTGCATGTCTGAGGGAGAGGGGGAAAATGGGAGAGCAGAGGAGAGAAATTTACTCTCTTATTCTTTCTTCACACTGATAATCAAGCTAAGGATCCTGATAAGGGGAAGGAACTAATATTTCCTGAGCACTGATTAGGTGCCAGCCCCTGTAGCTGGGACTTTCTAGAACTTTCTCCTCAAACCTTCCCCATTATCCTTCATGGTAATTATTACCTCCACCTTTCAAGTTGAGGTTCAGAGAAGTAGTGTGCCCCAAATCACAAATCTAGACAGTGACAAAGCTAACCTGTGTGACTGCAACATAGTAGAATACTGAATAGGAGCAGAGCAATCAGCCTCCCATAACCAGCACAGACCTTGTGGTCTCCTGTTTCCTCTGGGTTGTGCTAACAGAGAGGCATGCTTCTGTTTTTCCTTATGGAGATTAAATTTCCTTCTATCTTAGTTCTAAAATAATCCATAAATTTGTATGTTGTTTTAAAGTAACAGTACTCTAAAAAATGAAAATAACAAGACTCAGCAATGTTGTGGGAAAACCAAAACCCTTATATGCTGCTGGTGGAGACTCTCAGATTGGTTATGTTGATGTGCACATAATTTTATAAATATAGAAACCATGAAAGTGTACCCTTTAAGTGGTTAAATTGTAGAATGGGTAAATTATATCTCAATAAAGCTGTTATACATTTATATTAATACTGTATGATGAAAACAGTAAAATTATATATTTGGTAGGTTCTTGTCAATGAATGTGCCAAGGTATTTATAACTACTTTGAAATGATCCTAGTAAATTTAAATTCAGATGTGTCTTTTAGGTGTCTATAGTTAAAAAGTGTGCTTATTTACACAATATTACCTATAATGTACCCCAGACTAACTATCCCTGGAATTGAATGCTGATACTACTCACATCCCCAGAGTGCCACAAAGCCTCTCCATACAGTGTGTCCTTGTCTAGCCCATAGTATCAAGTGTGGCAAAAGAATCATCTGTGACTGGTTGACCATGGAGATGCTGCTGGTGTTAACTGACCCCTCAGCACCCTCAAAGAGCCAAACCCAGACCTGCACAGAAGCTCCAGTGTGACTCAGGGCCACCAGCCAACGCAGATGTCACTAGGGTCCTGAAATCTGGGGTGATGAACAACAGAAAGGTCCTGATAACACTTACCTACTAACAGTCATATTTCCACCCAGATGAAGGAGCATGGAAAGGAAAAAAATTAATAAATTCCAGAGTAAAAATGGAAACCAATCTCCATGGTTGTGGAGACAAAGGGGAATAGAATAAACTGATGTCAGAACTTGAGATCTAGTTGTGAAATTAGCCTGATGTGAATGGTTAAAGAACATCCTGGGGGAAAAAGTATCTAAATACTGATTGTACTGAGGAAGATAAAAGGTAGAGTGAGATTGGATTAAACAGCAAAACAAATCAGCTCAACACACAAGCTTCTCATGAGCAGATAAAGTCCAGAACCTGGCAATGACTAGACTCATCCCTCCAAGGGATGGTTTCCAAGTTTTCCTCATCAGCAAACAAAAACCTCCCAAGGATACTTTAGAAAGCACATATTTTATGTCTCTTGAATCCTGCAGTAACAAAAACAAAGTGAGCCTTGGATTTGGGGGAAGTTTGTCCAGAAAGCCCTGTATAAAATGGAAATGGGAACATGGTACACACTGGAAAATCCACATCTAAATACAGGCTCAAAGATGCTAGCCGAGCTCCCAACTTTCCAAAGATTGATTCACTGATGTTATTTCAGAGCAAATGCAGTCCAGTCCTTGAATAAAACACAACACAACTATAAAAATGTATTAAGCACTTTTTATATAAAGGATAGCTAGGAGCTTTTGTGTAATTGATTTCATTTAATTTTTAAAATAATTCTGTGAGGTAAGTATTCTGTAGATGAGGAAGAAACTATGGCCCAAAGAAGATAAGCAACTTTCCCAAAGTCACAACTAGTAGGTGGCAGGATGTAAGTCTGAGTCTCCTCGCTCCTTATTGATTATTTTCTCTACTACCCTCACTTTTCCAAAGTGAGGTGGCATTCAGTTTGTTGGGTCATTGAAGGGCTTCTAAAATGAAAGATTGATATTTTCATGGAGATAAAAGATCTCTATACAACTAAGTAGACCCAAGAGAGTACCAAGAGAATAGTAAGAAGGTATCTGGATTTATTGCACATTGGGGGATTATATGACAAGGAGGATACAGGAAATTCTAGTCAAATTAAAATACTAGTAACTACATTATATCTAGTGCCCCCCCCAAAACCCTGCAGCTTTTGCCTTATTTTATTTTCTGAACTTATAAAGAATATATAAAAAGCTAAGATTTTAGGAATTTAGGGACTGCACTTCTTTTAACATTACTCAGGGTGCATAAATTATAAATGTTAATGCCTATACTGTGCTCTCCAAGGTTGCCATAGCCAATAAATAAACAAAATTGAACAGAAAAATAATTGTAGTGGCTATCAACATCTCTTACACATTTCACAAAGAGGAGTTCACAACAGAAGTTGTGGTTGGTTTTGCCCTTATCTATTATAATCATGTACAACCACAAACCTTCCTTTTAGAGGGTTTTCTGGGCAAATTTCCCAACTGTTTCTTTCCTATGAGGGGTGCCAAATCCATCTGGTTAAGCTCCTGTGAGTCTTCAGTGATGTAAGGCAACAGAAGGTGAAACATCCCTGCACTTGGGGGGTCCCAAGGACAGGGTTCTTTTGCTCTTGGAAACTTCTCTGCATCTATCACCAATAATGGCCACTGCATATGAAGACCTTGAAGGTGCAAACATCAGAGAAGGAAATGCTGGGTCTGTACCTATCAGAGGCATTGGCCCATCAGTTAACAAGTAGAAAGAATACTGGACAGAGAAGGTACATGTTCTGGCTCACCCTCTGCCACTAACTAGTGAGGTGACCTTCACCAAGGCTGTCTCTATCCTGGTTGCAGAGTTCTGATGGGTACAATAAAAGGCTTAGAACAGATCATCCTCAAACACTTCTCTAGTTCTAGGACACTTTGACCACCAGCTCTTCCAGGGTATATTTCAGGGATTCTCTAGCAAGTACCTGTTTCTTGGTCACGGTGCCATCCACAGGGTCCACGTATTCAAAGCTATCTGTCTTCACCACACTGTAGATGTGGCTCCCCACAGCAAACTGCTGGCCAATGAAGGTCTTGTCTGTGACCAGGGCCTCCAGGTCCCTCATGATATAATATGTCGCCTTGGGCTCCAGCCCCTCATAGTCAAACCTAGTAAGGGAGGGTGGGACACAAGATGAACAAACACCCTATCAGAGAACCAACCACCAATGGACCCCTCAAGTCATCTAATCATGGGTTCTGATTTCAGGAAAGGAGAGCACAGAAAAGTACCCCCAATAGTTTCGCCATGTGCCTACTGGCCCTTATAATCCAGTTCCCACATAGCAGCCAGAATCGTCTTATAAAAATCAAATCATGTCATTCCTTTTCTTCATATCTCTCCTGAGACACTTACCATTTTGAGAACAAAACTCAAAACCACAGTCTATTGGGCACTGTGGGATCCACCCTTGCCCCACTTGACCTGTTCAACTTTTCACCTTTGTTACTTACTGCAACCACCATGGCCACCTCTCCCATCTGCAAGGCCCCTTTGCCCTGTCCTGCCTCTGAGACTTTGCCCTTGCTGTCAGTTCCCTCCACTCCATGTGTCCTTAGCCCTTAGACTCTTTTTTTTTTAAATTTTTGGTACCAGGGATTGAACTCAGGGGCACTCGACCACTGAGCCACATCCCCAGCCCTATCTTGTGTTTTATGTAGAGACAGGGTCTCACTGAGTTGCTTAGCGCCTCGCCGTTGCTGAGCCTTAGACTCTTTTATACATGGTGCATTCAAAGAGCTGGTTTGTTCTCTTCCTTCAATCTTTCTTTCTTTATCTACTTTTTGAGGTGCTGGGGATTGAACCCAGGGCACTTTCCCACTGAACTGCATCCCCAGCCTTTTTCATTTTGAGATAGGATCTCACTAAGTTTCCCAGACTGGCTTTAAACTTGCAATCTCTTGACTCAGCCTCCCAAGTTGTTGGTATTATGGGAGTATGCCATTGTCCCCTGCTCTTCCTTCAATCTTAAACCCAGTGTCACCTCCAGAAAATGGCCTCCCCTGACCATCCATCCAAAACAGCTTCCTCCCTCCCCTACTTTCACTACCCTTTACATTTTCTTTTGCTAGTTATACAGTCTATATTTATCTGGTTGGTCTATTGACTGGTTGTCTTTGTCCACCACAGTGAACTCCAGGAAGAGTTCCCTGTTACTTCTGGAACATAGAACATGCTGTGCTAGTGGTCTGGAAAGGAAATGGGGAAAAGGAAAGGAAGAAAGGAAAGAAGTGGGAATCAAGGGAGACAGGAGGAAAGTGAACTGAAGTACTATAAAACTCTCAAAAACAGAAGAAATGTCAGTTATTCCATTCATAAAGTGCCCCTAGCCAACAGCATCAAAGGTAACAATAGGAACAAAAGAAACTGTATTCTCTTTCCCAGCATCAGACAGTCTTGACCAAAACCTACTGGCACAAACATCTGTTTAACAAGGAAGCCCAAAGAGGGGCAGCTGTGCCCCAATGGCTATGCAGGGATCTCACATTTGGACTTCCTGTAGCAGAGAAAGGATGTGAGTTCTCAAAGCAAATTGAAAAAAAAGGAATCCCTGTATAGTCCTTACTGATTTTTGCCACTCAAGACCTTTTAAGACACTCAGTAACCATCAGCATATTAACAGAAATGGAGGACCAGAAGGATACCATGTCTGGTGATGGGCCCCTGTACTGATAGCCCTTTCTTTTATTCTCTTCCTCCCACATGAGGTGTTTCTCAACCTCAGAAACAAACAACAGGAACTTCTTTAGAATATTCTCAGTACATGTGTTCTGAGACTCAACTCTCTTAGAAAAATCGTCATTTGGGGAAGGAAAGACCCAACCAAGCAGAAAGAAGCAGGAAAACTAGTAGGAGAGTCTCCTAGAAGTTATGGAAGAATTGAAAAAGATTCAAAAATTGAATCCACTAGTAGGATATATCATATTCAGCCTATGGGTGAGATCATGTTCAGACCAGCCTGCCCAGATGTCCATCTTCATTTACAAGCAGGAAGTAGGTCCCTCCAGTGCCTTTCCCTCAGTTCCCTAAATGCCCCTTCTAGCCACCACCATCACCAGCAACACATTTCAAGGAATAAAACCTTTAAATAGAGAATTCCTTCTGGGGACAACTCAAACAAGGAAAATTGAGCTATTTTCTCAGATACAATTTCAGGCTCAATATTAGTTAAACTGAAATTATTATATTATTTCCTCCTTGCCAAGAAAATTGGCTAGAAATCATTTTATTTCACAAACACCTTTTAACTTGCCATTTGCTTGGGCTGAAGGAAATGTTTATCTTTCATTCTACCTATTCCTCCCCCCTTTTTCTTTATCTCTGTGATCTTTTTGGATAGAAATCTGAGACATAATTCAACATCCTGCAAGAAATTACATCCTCATTGCATATTATTCTGAATATGGTATTTGTTATGAAAAAAGTGATTAGCATGTAAGCTCTTGGCCCCCCAAAATGAACTATATTATAAACACACTTATCATTAACACCATTTCTTCAAAACACTGCAGAAACATAATCATTTCACAAATGAGAAGGAGCACATCTCTGACTTGAAGCAATCTCGTTAAGCTAGAGGTTGGCAATCATAATGTATTTTATCTGGTTGAATTTTTGGAAGAGCTTCATACAATAGTAAACTTTCATGTGCTGATTAATTCCACAAGAACGAAGGGGCTGGGGTACTTGTGAGAAATACTGACAAGTAAAACAAGTTCCCACCTGTCTTGAGAATCCTTATTTGAGGATGCAATGAGGTGGTGCAGGCTGTCATATTCTCCCTTCTTGACTAAACAGGAACACAGAATATTATGGTGTTGTCTATATTTCCCAGAACATTGCAATCTCTTTGACTTTAATAAATATTATCACAGTCTTCTTTATTCTCTGATATTTATCTAAGTAAATGGCTTCTTGAGAGAAGAAACAATCACCTTATAAGGATAAAGTCTAAAGCTCTCTTTAAGTCCTTCAAGCTTTGGAAATACAACCAAACTCCAAAGTAGTTCACTCTTCAAGAGTAAAACAAAATGAGCCACAATCTGTTTTTAATATACAGAATCTCTCAGACTACCCCAAAATTTACTCACTCCACCCTGAGTTCTCCACAGTTAACATCCTTATTACCACTGCCCCTAAACTATGGCTTGGTACTAGGTTTACATACCTAGCAAGCAACCATGCCCCCAGAGTACTCTTACCCTCACTTCAATAACAAGAAGAAAACAGAAACCACCTACCCTAAGCTTCTACCTACTATCTTTTCATCTCCCTCCTTCCTAGGTAATATTTCCATTTTCTGTCTCTTCTCATTGACAGCAAATCTGTAGCAAAAGCTCTAACTCCTGAACTACATGGCTCCTTTGAAGGGTGCCAGCTTGGACATCACGAACATTGTTTGCATCACCAGTGAGGAGGTAAAGGCAAAGATTAGGAAGATGATTATAACAGCACCCAGCTTGTCATAGCTTCTGTTTCTGCCCTGCTTCCTTGATAAGTGTGGGTGGACAACCAATAAGAAGTGCCTCTACTTGAGGACATGACTCGTCCAGCTACCATGGTTACCAGAGGACTGTTCAAGCACTACAGTCCAGATATCCTCTTAGATGGCTGACCACCTTATAGGCACTGATAAAAAGATTAGAGAAGGATGTCATAGGGGGAAGTGAAATTTGCACTTTCCTGTTTGGTAGTCCTTGATAACAACTCAACCACGTATCAGCATGATCTAGTTCCAGCCTCTTTGTCCCTCAGATCTTCCTGAAAGATGCTGCCTTCTTAAAGTTCTAGCCAATCAGTTTCAGAAAACTTCTCTGAGTAGTTCTCCAGGGGGCATGAAGGGACCCTTCCCCTTCTCCTCACCTGCAATAGTAGTGGCGGCCATATTTGGCCCAGTGATCCCGAACAATTTCCTCCACGCTCTGCTTCCTGGCAGCGATGATGGACAGCCAGACCAAGACAGCCCAGAGGCCATCTTTCTCTCGGAGGTGATCAGAGCCTAAGGGAAAATCAAAGATTCTGTTGAGGATTCATTCCTGGGGGGGGGGGGGGGAGCAAGAGTGAAAGGAGGTAACAAGATGAGTTAGAAATTGTTATATTGAAAGGGTTATTTACCACTCTGTAAAATTTATGTCCATAATATATTTGCTTTTCTAAATAACTGTTGACTGGAATTCAAACATAACAGCAACAACAGAAAATAAAAACCAAAAATATAATAAAATCCTGGAAACTTCTAAAGGAATCAAAGAGCCAAACTGACATTATATTAGACAACAATATCCTTAATTCATCCATTTATGCAGTAAAGATACAGTGATCCCTACAATATTCAAATTGTTCTATATCCTGAGGAAACAGCAGTGAATGAGATAGCTCTTTACTTATAAAGTCTTTACTTAGAAAATACATAGAAACAGACAAAAGAAGCCATAAGTTGCATCAAATTAGGACAAGTTCTTTGAAGAAATTACAGTGGATGCTGGTATCACACAGCAAAATAGCGACAAAGGCTACTTTACCTGCGGCTGAATGTTGGCCCCCAAAAGACACATCCTCGTGAAGTCTGTGGATGTGACCATATCTGGGAAAACTGTCTTTGTGGGTATAATCAGGTTAGGGATCTTAATGTGAGATCATCCTGAAATATCCAGATGGGCCCTAAACTCAATGACAAGTGAACTTAAAAAAAAAGAGAGAAGACACAGAAGAGGAGAAATGAGGAGACACAAGCCATACAAAGACAGAGACAGAGGCTGGAGTCAACTGCCACAAGCCAAGAATCTGTGGATCCACCAGAACAGAGGAGGCAAGGAAGGACCTTTCATTAGAGCCTTCAGAGGAAGCACAGCCCTGCCAACACCATGGTTTTGGATGTCTGGCCTCCAGAACTATGATGCAATACATTTCTGTTGTTTTAAGCCTGCCAGTTTGAGGATGTTTTATGGCAGCCCTAGGAGGCTGATACAGATCAAAAGCATCAGTCCCACTGAGGTGATGACATCTGAGCTGACACCTGAGAAAGAGTAAGTCATGCCAAGGTCTGGGGACAAAGGGTTCCAAGCTGAGGAGGAGCAAATGCAAAGTCCCTGAGGCAGGAATGAACTGGAAGCCAAATCTTACAGCTATTTATGTAGAAAAAAAGAGGCAATTCTTATTGTGTAATTCACAAAAATAAAGAGTGCCATCTAAAGGAGTAGCTTCCTGTGTAACAAGAACCCAGAAGAATGTGCCCCAGGCCCACTTAAGCATCTGTCTCTGTGCCAGCTGTACACTTTCTGTGAAGTGGATAAAGTCCTGCATTCAAAAGAACATGGAGAGTGAGAGATTCATGAGGAAGGCTTTGGAATTAGAATTTTGAACCATCTCTGCTTTTTCCCAGGTGTGTGAAACATGATTGCAGTTAGTAACCTCTCTGAGTCTCAGCTTCTCATCTGTAGAATAGCGATATCATTACCAATCTTGTGGTCGTGTATTAATTAAATCAAGTTGAAAAGCTGGACTCAGTGGTAGAGTGCTTGCCTGGTATATATGAGGCCCTGGGTTCAACCCCCAGCACTGCAAAAACAAAACGAAAGAGCAGGCTCTAGAGTCAGATTGTTCATGTTCAAATTCTGGCTTAGTCACTTACTTTGTTTGCTACACTCATCTGAAATATAGGGACAGTAATCATCCCTACCTCATGAGGTTACTTCCAGGATTAAGTGGCTATAGATGCCTAGGTATTTAGAGCAGTGACAGGGACAACTACAGGTAGTTGTTACTGCAGACTTTGTTGGTGATTCACAGAGAGCTGCTTCCTACATAGCACTGCTTCCTCATACATGTTTTAAGACAAACCATTCTGTTATTTATATTTGTGTGTGTGTGTGTGTGTGTGTCTGACTAGCAATAACAATGTCTTAAGAAACAAGATTGGAACCAGAGCTGGATAATTTCTTCTTGGAACAGGGTAATGAGAATGGACTACACAAATCTTGGCTTCAGGACAATGAAACATACACAGAAAATCAACAGAGGAGACCCATGCCACAGAGCTGTTAAAACTTTAAGATGGGGTGAAACAGTATCTCACTTAGGTTACACATATTTGGCAACTTCTCACTGAAGCTATGGACCATTTGCCATTCTTATTGTATTTAGTGTTAAAGTCCAGTATTTCCTTAAGGCAGAAAACATACAACCCTGCAGGAGCAAAAAAGGTACTCATATGGAAAGAAAAAAGGGTCACATCTTTCGTTCTTGATATACACTGATCAATGGTCTAGTTAGTTGTCTGGTTGTGGCCTCCTCTACATCAAGGGGACCCTGGGTATTAATCATCACACCATAAGAGACTCGGGTCTCAGCCAGTGAATTCTTCACACTACTACAAAAATGGAAGATGTTTGGAAGACTCAGGCTTAGCTCTATGGCCCACTGCCAAAAAAAAAAACAAGTCTAGGAAACCCTGCCCAGTGGGATCATTTCAAAACCTCTTGTCCTTTTATAGCTGAAAAAAATCACTTTTGCTTACTGGTTAGAGAAAAATACCCTTTTGTTTTAAAACATGAGCTTTGCATACCTTGGATCTCCAGCTGGATCACATTATCTAGAGATAGAACCATTAGTTGCTGTTAAGTTTGTGAGATAAGATGCCATAACTCAGTGGTAGAGAGACATAGAGTTCTTTTAGATGGATTTGAAAAACACCTCAATCATTTTTGGCAAACCACATAGTAAACTGCGAGTTGGCGTGGATACCCTCGCCTACAAGTAAAACATTTGCCAAGATTCATAAGGGGCTGATGATCAAGTAAAATTAACTGTGCTGTTCAGAGTTCTTTGAGGTAGCCATAAAGACATTAATGGTGCTGCAATTACACGCATGTTTCCACTGGATGACCACACTGTGCTTTGGAGGGGGTTTTGAGGATTCAAGTCTCCTTTTATTACTTCTTTGACATAAATGAACTCGTGACAATGCTGTTATTAGTGCCAGATAGGTAAATAATGCAGAAAACACAGAGATATTGAATGGATTTCAAAAACCCCATTATAAACAGTCAAAATGGAGGAGAGAAATGTTCACACTACTCTGTTATATATGTATATATAACAAGCTAATAGCATTTGTGGCAAAAAAAAAATGTTTTTATAAGTTAATAAGAAAAAGAGGAACCCCAGGAGACAACTCTGTGAAGGGACAAAAACAAGCAATTTTCAAGATAAAAATATTAATAGTCAATACATGTTTGAACATATGTTCAGTCTCACTGTGGCCCAACTCCATACAATGGGATACCATTTGGGGACTATCAAATCAGCAAAGATGGGGTGGGGGAGGAGAAGAGCCAGTGTTGACAAAGTACTGGTGTGCATGAGTAAAGTTTGTGGAATAATTTGGCAATGATAATCAGTAGTCTCTAAAAATTCCTTAGCTTTGGACCCAGCTATATTATTTCTTAACTTTTAATCATAAGGACATTCACTGAAGTGGCTAAGAGGGAAAATAAATGTTAATTGTTCAACAATAAGATAATTGTGAAAAATCTTCACAAAAGCTTTTTGTGTGGATGAAAGTGTTGAGTAAGAATCTTTAGCAACAGAACAAGATTCATCTAATTTTAATAAATGGAAAAGAAACCATTTATCAGAAAATAATATCCAGCAATACCCAGCAATTTGGTAGAAAGATGTATGTATATATGTAAGCACATAGGTGAATGACAGACACCAAACTATCAATAAAGGTTATTTATCTGTGAAGTGGTAGAACTGCAGGTGTTTATCTTCTCTTTCCTTTGCAGTGTTTCCAAGATAAACATGTACCTATTATTTTCATAAGAGAGAAATACAATTTTAAACTTATCAATGGTGCATATAAATTCATATTTGAAAACATGCCTTTTCCAGAATGTCACATAATTGGAATTACACAGTATGTGGCCTTTTCAGACTGGCTTCTTTCACTTAGTAATATGTATTTCAGTTTCCTACCTGACTTTTCACAGATTGAGAGCTTTTCTTGATGCTGAATAATTTGTGAAACATGTTTCCTCTGGCTTCCTTGATGCTGGTGAAGCTAGACCTTGCCATTCACTAAGGACATTGAAAGAATTGATCCCTACTCCCAAAGCCACACGTACCACTTATCTGGCCTTCCTCCATCCAAGCCAGCTGGCCCCAATCCCCCTCCACCTTACTCTGAGCATCCCTGAGCAGTCACAATCCCCACCTGGATATCAGAAGGAAACACTCAGCTCCCTCACACCTGACTCCAGCAAAAATCAGCACAAAAAGAGGGAATGCATCTTTATCCTTAGACATAGCACTGTCCTGCACTGTCCTTTCTCCATTCAAATTAGACTTTAAATTTCCTCAAGTTTTGAAACCATGCTCCTTGAGGTAGGCAGTATACCAACAAGTACACTGCT